>JAAAKB020130713.1:0-12625 GCA_010014835.2 Apostichopus leukothele | reverse complement strand
GGTCGGATCGAACAGTCAATTTCTATTGAAAGAAGTGTGAGAGTATCTTTCTTCACCATTCACCTTGTTGCGCAGAATAAAGCCAAAAGATGCATTTAACTTAAATTGTGTGGTTTGATCGTGATAAACAGGATCTACTAAATAACGTATATGAAAATTTGTGATTGATATTTAAGTACTTAACCTAAAATAATATACATCTTGGACCCGGTTGTTTCTTCGATGGTGAGTTCTGATGGCTCCCAAATTATTTCAGTACAACCAACCTGGAGAATCTTGCATCAGTTCTGGTGCTGCTCGTTCCCTGTCTTCTGTAAATGGTGGTGTTGATGTGTGTGGTAAGGCTTGTGTCGACACAGTTCCCGCTCTCAATGATGGAACGAACTGTTCTACCTCAAAGAAAAAACTGATATAAAAATAGATCAAAGTTCTCTATCATATAGAAGTGTATACAATTCGGAGCAAGAAAAGATGGTCTTTGAATAGTCAAAATAGCAGGGGGTCGGTTGTTAGGATATTTTAAGTGAAGTAGTAGCTACGTGTCTACATACCTTTTCTTTCAAATCTCTCACACATTTGCCAGATTAACATTCAGAGACCTGTCTTGCAGACTAACCTTATCTGGGTTTTGTATCCCGCATGGCGGGTCACGTAAAAAGCACCTTATCTGGGCTTACCACCTTAACATACCAGCCCTTCCAAAATATTTTTAAAATTGTTAGTGGAGTGGCAAAATGATTTGAAACATAGTGAAGTATGTTCAATGCAACTGTAATGGAGTCTTCACCTGGTGAGCTTGTTCAATCACAAATGGTAACACATTGAGTTGGCCTTGTGTCTGGACCTAGTCTCGACAAAAAAACGTTGGTATACTTCAGGGGTATCTCCTTACCAAAATTGGCCAATGTTGGTGCCCACCTGAAAGGAAAAAAATCAAAACATTACTAACCAGTACTTTGTTGTATTGCACTAGCTTTGACCATACACTGTGTGTTACAGGCATTTGTAACTCATTGAAGGGTTACAAGTTCTTGCAATCATTTGGCATAAATTGATTCCGGGCGGCATAGGACCGTTAACATACCTGTTAAATGCAACTGTGAAGAAGTCCCCAACTGGTAGGCTTGTTGAATCACAAATGTAAACCAATGGAGTTGGCCTTGTGTATGGACCTAGCCACAACAGAAAGGGTTGGCATACTTCAGGGGCTTCTCCTTGATAAATTGGCCAATATTGGTGCCCACCTGAAAGAAAAAGTTATTTCTAAACATTATAACCCAGTTTAAAATGTGTTGTTATGGATAACATGGACAGGTGTTTTAATTTTTAATTATGTTGTAAACTTTAACATTATAATCAATTGTGTCTATTAAATACTATCCAACTGTTGATGCAGAGTAAAGAAGACTAAATAAAGTTAACACCAAACACAATCAAATGGTACTTTTTTGTATTGCATTAACAGTGACCTTACACTGTGTGTAGGCATTTGTAACTATCTTAGGATATTCCCTTTTAGGGATTACAAGTTCATGCAATCTTCTGGCATATGTTGCTTTCTCTGTTGCCTTAGAACATCAACATATCTGTTGTAATCAAATCATTCAGATTTTCTAGCACAGTAGATGGTTTAATGTATTTTCTACCCATATTTGTATCCCTTGTGAATTAACTAGGGAGGGTGGTTAATTCAATTTTATGTATTGACTTGAATAAATCCATCAAGTTGTATTCTACCATCACGGATGATTTTATTGATCGTATAATATGTCAGTGTGCTTCTTCTATAGTCGAGGATTCCGATCACCCTCTTTTTGATTTTTACATGAAACCACATAGATTTTACACGATCCCACGTATGCGGACAGAACGGTTTAGGCGATCATTTTTTCCTAGAAGTATTAAGACTTTGAATTGTATGATTTTTTAACCTATTTTTGAGATGCTGTAGTCCATTTTATTATATTGTCATTTATGATGAATATCAATAAATTTTACTTTACTTTACTTTACTTTACTTTACCATTCTTATATTCGATGTTTTATACTGCAGACAAGATTACAAGGTTTGACCATTGCTACAAAACCTTCATGATGGACAAGATCTTTGCACTCATGAAGACCTATGTATTTACAAGGTTATACTTTCACTTGACCTAAACTGAACTTTTGAGCTTGACAGAAAGCAATAGGAATCTTTCACTCACTATAGATGCTGGATCAACGTACAAGTATGAACTTCATCCAACCTTCACTTTTTGAGTTCCTGTATAATCTAGCTTTTAAGACATTGACCTCTGTTGACCATTGACCTCCACAGAAACCAGTAGGGTTTTATTTACACAATGAAATGGACCCACAAATACCATTAAAGTTCACGCAACCTTCCCTTGTATTAAGTTTACTGTCATAATCACTTGAGTATCACTCGGGTATCAGTAATCAATAGTCATTGAAGTTGATGGATTCTGGATGAGTGAAGTGACCTCGACGACTGAATCGTCTACTGTATAATTAATGCAGAATTTAGATCGGGTCAATAGGAAACACTTTGACAAACTATGTCACTGAGAGATGTGTGTCTTTCACTCTGTCAAAATAGATCAAAATCCTTCTACATGGTCACTATAAGGGACCAGGTATCAAAACCACGTATTTGATAACGCTTGCCATGCACTTCAGTTCTATGCAATTATCTTAGGTATTTCACATTTATAAGTAACATCACAGATACTGTACCTTTAGGATATTCACCCTTGGAACATATATCCCAAAACTTAACAGGTCTGGAAATTTACGAATGACGGGCTTACCTGTCTCCTCACAACTTCAGCACTCTGGCTAGACCGTGCTTAGAGTTAACTGATAACCTTTTTTTAACACTGTGCACCCTCTATGACCGGAATCCGCGAGTCAATGACCTCCCTTCTCATTCTATCACTCAAAGTGCTTAGATCTACTCAGAGCAAAATGTCCGACACATCAGTCGATTAAACATTCACAAGAGACATTTCTTTGAAAACTTATCATCTGTTTAATCATCAAGTCTGTTTAATCATCAAGTAAAACGAAAATTTTTGATATAACTGAACCTTGTTGCTTTTGTAATGAATGATATAGGATAAAACTAGCAATGGGCACCAATTCCCCCTGCTAACCTGCAGTTCAAAAAGTTTCCAATCTGTTTCTGCCATTGCTGAATTACAACTTTATACTAGTCACATTTGTAAAGGAACTGCTCTTGTTACCACATTTCTATATACCTGTAAATTTATCCCAAATCTTCAAAGCCCCGTGTCACATATAACACGGCCACAAATCACAAAGACTCCTTTTGCATTCAGCAAGGAAAAATGAGATGCTTTAAATCAAAACCCTCTCCATCCATCTTCCTACATTAGAAACAGGTCTTCCTTACATCACTGACATTCTCCTCTAACAGCTCTTACTAAAATCAAAGATTCTATTTTAATAAGTCCAGGGTATCTAAAACCCACATCATCACATACTGTTAACTGCAGATTTCCTAACCCCATCAATTGCATACCTTTCGAAAAACTTTGCAAGGTATGTGATTTTATTCGACAGAACCATCGGCGCTAATTTCCACGCCCCTGATACGTAAAACATACGAAATTCACAAGCTCTCACAGAAAAACAGGGTGATTCATAAGCATTTTGGACAGTCTGCAATGGCATAAATCATAGGACCTGAATTTAATAAACATGCACGGATCCTTCAGGTAAAGCCATACAGGATTCGATGATTGAGTTGCGGTAAGGATAATCACTTTCACTTTTGAAAGCTTAACAGGGATTCACCTCACAAACTTGCTCCCGCGATCGACGATAGCTTAATAACTAAATGCACACCTGTTGTGAGAGTTAGCCAGAATGTGTTTGCATTATCAGATTAATAGAATTAGCCATGAAAAAAAAACACCATCTCGAAATAGCTGGTGGTGTGTTTTAGGTCTCGTAGCAATAGGTACAGAAGAAGGCAGATGTCATCCAAAGGTTACAAGTGCCAGACTTTGCTATTTCTTTACCTGTTTTATTGACTTCTTTTCTTGCTTACTCTTTTCTTACTTGCTTTTTTTACTTGTTTTCTACTCTCTTTGGCTTTTTCTTGTTTATTATTTACTTTTAATTTAAATTGTTCTTTAGTAGTTTTAAAGGCTCTCAAGTTTTCCACATGAACATAATAACTACATGTGTATATGTACATAAACTTGTATATCAAATATATGACAATTTTGCAGATCGTTTTGCTATGATGCGACACCTGATAAATTATTCACTGTTGTTAGTGTTGTATGGTTTTCATCTCCTCAGCCATAGGCGTAGGAGGCGGGGAGGCTGGGGGGGATGATTCGGGCAATATGCTGAATTTTTCGGGCACCTACCGAAAGAAAAATAATTGCAATGTGTTTTTCAATGGTTAAACTGATATTATTATTATCATTATTATTGTAACGACTTCCCCAATAATTATAACCAATATGGAAGGGTAATAACACAGCAAATGATTATATGTTATTGGCATGCGATGTAATAACCGATGCATGTCTATATGATATGCACATTAACATGTTGAACGCGCGCGAAGCACGCAAAAAATTGTGGTTATATTTTTCTGGCAAGTCGTTACAGCCCCCCTAATCAAATTGGGCTCATACGCCTATGAGTACCATGGTTGTTCTTACCTACTGTATGGTGCTACCTCATGTTAGGGTCATAGAATAAGACTGGTAGAGCTGTACATGTAGAGCATTTTGGAATAAAATTCTATTTCTGTAAAATCCTTACCAGTGAATGAACTGGTTGATGCTCACAGGGGAGTGCTTCAAATACCAGCTGAAAATCTGATCTTTTCCGGTTGTCACTTAATTCTTGGATAAATTTAACTTACCCTTCTCTACATTGTTCAGATAGTTATTTGAAATTATATAGCAAGGAATCACGAAGCCAACTGGCTTTCTGGTGATTATGGTTGTATTTCAGGGTGTGCTGGGTGTTAACTCAACACTTTACTGTAGCTTTGTGTATCAGCTGCTGTGTGGAAGTTACCTGGAATGGTGTTCATTTCAAAAGTGGAAACTACACATTGACTAACTTCCTGCAAATGATGACAACAAAAGCTACCTCACTGTATCACAGGGACATGATCACTTATTGTAGCTGACACTGACGGTAGTCCCTGTTTCACTTCTCCGATGCTACCAAAGTAATGAACACTGTCTTGATGTGCTTTCCCTTCTGTTCGTAGAGGGAGGTCACATCTGACCAATTTCTATTTAGGATATAGCCAATTCAATGTAGGTAGCTCTCTGCATGATCAAGCAGAGATTGAATCTTGCTTTTGACTGACTCTTTGTAGCAGCTCTGTAGTGAAGGTTAGTATAAAAGGTGCTTAGCCTTGTCCCTAAAGTAGCTCCGGCCAAGTCTGACTTGACCATCACTACCACATTTACATGGACCCATTATTGAAAGTAACACTTAGTCACTTTGGTCAAGGATTTCAAGTCGAAAGAGCAGATCCAGCTTAGCTTAGCTTAGCTCAACATGCTCAATTGGCATCGCCATTGGTGTTCATGTCATAGCAAAGTATCTCTCTTTCTGTCAACATCAGTTCAAATGCTGTTCCTCACAGCCCATTTTCTCACAGCTCATTTGTTGCCAGGGGATTCATTAATGCTAACATATGAAGCAGGTCAAAGGTCATGTGGTGTCAAACCATTTGGAAAAATGAAATCCTTTAGATATTTCTCCTCATCATGAGGTTTAATCTGATGGGGAGATAAATTATCTGGCAGTAGTCAGTTGGTTGTAAAAAAGATCAGAGTTCAAAGGTTGCTGAAGGCCATTCAGTATCAGTTTCAATTTAGTAGTCTCCTTTTTTTTCTCGGAAGAGGTCAAAAAGACCTGAATGCAATTAAATATAACATCAAATAACATATCAAATAGGATAGTACAATTTGTAAAGAAAAATCTTCAGAAATACATCAGCATCAACGGGGGAAAAAAAATAAGGATATAGAGAAAGTTAATATCAAGAAAGTGATTTGAGCTACAATTTCACTGATGATAATGATAGTAGAGATAAAGGACTGTATGAGGGAAGAATTGTACAGTAAAACTGAGAATTACACTGTGTGTGTTGAAAAAATTCATGATACTGCAAGCAATGTTGATGTGTTAGTTTAATCAACTGATATGTGTTTACATTCTATATACTTAAATGTCACAAGAGTGCACAAGAGAGCAGCTGCATAGGTAGACTGTGTGCTGTACATGATAGTAATATCAACCTTGTACATAACAAGTAGCCTGGGAGAGATGCAGTCTCAGTGAATATGAAATCAGTAGTTACACATATTTGTTGCATTGTTTTGTCCAGCCTTGAGTCCTGATATGCTGAGTAATATCATAGACTCATAGTCATAGTACAGTATTGGTGGTTTGAATTGTGCTGAAAAATGCTAGAGTATCTTGTGGGATCCTAGCTGCTACAAATGATTAGGAACATACAATTTAGTGCTTAAGTAGAGGTGTTTAGGAAGAGGTTCACTGTACATAGTACATGAATATACAGTAATGAGGTGAACTAAACAATAGCTGGTATTCTTATTGGACTGCATTTAAAATTGTTTTCAGTTTTTGTGGGGCAGTGGAAGGTGGGTGGAGATGGGTATGGGAGAAAGGGAGTTACTGATTCTAGACTTTTGTGAAACTTTGTGGTATGATCGATTGGGACATGTACATTGACTGTTGAAGAAGTGATTCTTCACATAGACCAATGGCTATGGTTGGGTATGCATCTCCCTTTAGGAAGGTCCTTTTGACTGCACGTTGATACCAAGAGTTGCCCTTATTTGAATCAATTTCTCCTTGTTAGTCATGCATAAAAAGAGTCAACTGCAAAGAGTGGTCTTTTATCCACAACACACGTAAAGTGATACGGTTGTCTTGTACGGTTTCTCTGGGATTGATACCAAGTATTGAAATACCTCTTGTATACTGTTGTGTTACAGTACAATAAGATTCCCTCACATCATGGTGGCTCAAAGAAAGAGATGTAACCTTAACTTTATTGATATGAAGAATTAGAATCAACCTACCCTCAAATATGGTTTTATAATCAACCGACCCTCAAATATGGTTTTCAATTTCATTTTCATTTTCTTTCTCAGTTTTACAATATTTGTATCTTTTTCACAGACTATGTAGAAATATCGTCCTTTGGGTAAGGGGTCTATATTATGAAGGAATACAATGTCGTACAGAATATTGGAAGTATCCAATTTTAGTCGGTATAAACAATGGTGCAGAAAATGTACTCATGATTTACAATTTAACCCTTGGGAGTAAGATTTGGTCTATAAATATGAACTTCTTTATGTGACGTTTACAGTAAACTTGTGCATTTGATGTAAAGTAATACATACCTCAAAATTTTGTGGCCGTTCTTTTATATCTAGAATGAGCTCCATTGACTTTCTGCTGAACAAGCTGACCATGGGTGGATTACATTCTGTTAAGTAGGGTAAAGTTTCATTATAGTTTTGGCCATATAGTAAGTAGCCAGGCAATGGTACTTTGAATGGTATTCTGTATACCGCAAAAATAATTTTGGTTCTATAAGATAGTGTATAACAGTTTGTGTGTGATTTTGTGAATATAATGCAGTACATTTGCACAATGTTTTTTTTTCAGTAATCACTTATCTGCTAAATTGTAGTTTGTTTTATTTCTTTTGAATTATAGAAATTGGAGTTTGACCTCGGTGGCAAAGCATTGAGCTCATCTGATTCCATAGAGGTCGTTGTCAAGGACAGTGAGAGACTTGGTAAAGACAGGTGAGGAAAGTATACTCATGCTGAGATATGGGTTCATCTAGTTTACCTTTAAGCACCAACACCTGTTTCATACTGGTGTTTGTTCATTAAGTGACTTTATATGTTTATGCTCTGTGTAGGGACAAGCAAAGTTTGGTCACCTAATGTCAATTTACCAACCTGCTGTGTTGAAGGATATTAAATGCTTAAAGAGCTTAAAAGTCCTTCCGTATGCATAGCTTCATATACATAGAATTATTGTAGTGTCTGACAAATAATCAGTTTGACAATCGGACCAGTCAAATAATTAAATTTAAATTCCCTTTTCATATTCTCGGAAATAAGTTCTAGATATCAGGAAGGGGAAACCTGTAAAGTTGGTAGTATTTTATCTATTGGTCTCTGCTTTAGTTCATGTAGTATTGCTCCTTTGTGTGCTGTTTGTTAACGGGTTGACCTAGTTGTGAGGCAAAACAAACCAGTGTTGACTGTGTTGAAATTGGTCACTGAGTCACTAATTAATACCTTCCTTGGCAAACTACCGTATGTTTGCCTCATCTGTATGGATGATTAATGTATGCAATTCATCAGTAATAACTGTGGTTTTTGTCTCGTCAAAAGATCCAAACAAAGTTTAATCTTGGAAGTGATTGTTCAACAACAAATAAAAACAAAAATAATCAGCTGAGATGCTGCAGTGCCAAGAATTTTGTAGATAAAATTAGTCAAGCTTGCTTTAATTTGATTTGCAAGTTGTCCTCCTGCCATCTTCCATACTCATTGAACATACAGCATGTTGTTCCATCTCAACATTACTGTTTACTAAGATTGCAGTGTTTGGGCTATAGGCTATCATATTCATGTACAAAGAATCATAACATTAGACCACCTTTGTACATCGGATCATCCTCGACAAGAAATGATCATTGTAGGAAGTCTCCATTGTCTCCACTATTGCATAAAGTATCTTAACCATCGTTTTCATGGAAACGATAGGGATCGGTTTCACAAATATGTTTATAAATGTTCTCTGCGTTGAGAACTTGAGAGTTCAATGGCTAAATAAAGTACTACTATGCATTCATGTACCGCAGTAATAATTACCTTCTGTCAAAATCTCCTAAATTTTCATGTTTCTTCTGACCTTATTGTTCAGTTGTTATTCAGGGAAATTGTCTGTGGTAAATGGTAAACAGTATTTGATGAAGTTACAAGCAAGTTTACCCTTGTCTTTGGCTCCAAATTTTCTTCCAACATTTAAGCAGCCAATTTTTAAACACTGCAGGTAAGTTTCTGCTTTCATTTATTGGTTAGAGACTTAATTTGTTGTTCCCTCTGTGGATTTCTGACTCACATTCACAGCATACAGTGTATGCACTATAACATTTATGTAGAGGCTATGCAGGGAATCATGAATGTAGTTCCTTTGTGACACTTAATTGCATATATGTTCGAGGCTGGTATTGACATTACTGTTGTAGTTACATTTATTACAGTATGATATGTGTACAATACTGTAGTGTGTAGTCCAATGCATTTCTTTATAGTCTATGCACACTTGAGTATGGGAGTGGTCTACTAGGCCATTCATTACACCTACTACAGTACTACAGTACTACTAGTGACCTGTTCAATAAATCTAGCCTATTGTTGGTGTTAGTCCATGCATGGAGCAGGAAAAGATGACTGCTACTTAACAGTGTGATTAATCCAACTGTACTGTACTGTACTATGTACATAGTAATAATGAGTAGGCCTAATATGTCTGCATTGTTCATAATTATATGGTGCAGTACCCTGTAGATCATATCAAATACTCAGGCACATATTTCTGGCAAGGTGAAGCTCTGTTTGCATAAAAACATGTTGCAAAGTATTAAAGAAGCATCCACACTAATTGCTACATAATTGATTATCATTGTGTCAGGTTTGGAAAAGATGTTTTGCACAATGTAAGCTTCAAATTGCAAAAAAATGACTCATTTTCCTTTTCATTTTGTAGAGAGGGGGAGGGGTCGTTGGAGGGGTCGTTGGAGGGAAAGGGGGGAGGAGGGCTTCAGTAACAACCAAGTAATCAGTGAAAACAAAATCTTTAAAAGAGTGCAAAAGATGAGGGGTGGGGGAGGGGATGGGAGATGGTGCAGGAGGTGGGGGTGTTTAGGTGGGAAGGAAGCTGGCTGAGACTGATCTTATTCCCACTCCTACATTTTCTCCTACATCAGTATTACTTATTTTACAGCTACAATTTTAATATATTCTGGAACTTTGATAATTATCACAACAACATAAACATTTACCACAGACAATGCAGAACTGTGTACATGAAAAATATCACTTTGGCTCATATATGCCGTATTATTGATTCTGGGCTTGGCATAACAAATGGCATCGATGGCAAAAAGCTGTTGTGACCTCGATGGCAAAAGTTGACACATTCTCAGCCTTCCTTCCCCCCTAAACACCCCCTCCTCCTGCAACATCTCCCATACCCTCCCCCATCCCCTCCCCCATCCCTCACTTGAGTTCATTTGTGTGCGAATGTTACACTTCTTTGTTTTAGTTATTTTGAATTTGTGTGCATTCAAAAATGCAGCTTAGAGTTCCTATTTGATAATGAAGATCCAGCTTGGTTAATACAAGTTTTGAAAATTGGTGTAGATCTGTGATCATTCGAGGTCAACAGAGGTCAAGGTCTAAAAACCTTATAAACACAATAACTAAAAAAGTTTTGATTGGTTGAACTTAGATTGGTACTAGGTATGTAGACCTACAGGGTAACCAACATAATGGAATTGGTAAAGAAGATTGATGGTTTGAGGTCAGTAGAGGTCAAAGTCTAAAAATCTTGTAAACATACAGTAGGTTTAATACGGTCTACATTGAAAGGAAAACTTGGGTATATTTTTGCTTGCTATGTCTAATCATCTTAACGAGTAAGAGAAACCCGTTGTTTTCATTTAGATCATCAAAGCTCATTTAAGGTGAACAGAGGATAAAGAATGTTTAATAGTTCACATGTATAATAACTGCTTGGACATTTGCATGAAACTTATTGAATTTTGTAGAGCTCATCTGTCAAAATCCGAAACATTGTTAACCTAGTAGATCCAAATGTATCCCATTGGAAGGATAAATCAACAAACTGATTATCATATGAAACTTTTGAATATCATGTGCCGTGATGAAATCACAGACTATCTGTGGTGATCCACTTCCTGGCATAACAGGAGGTTAACTATTCAATACAGGTTATATTGAATCAAACATATTTTGATTTGATGTGAGGTGAGGTTTTAAACTAAAACATTACTTACTATTTAATGTCAAATTGATAAACCGCTTATTTGTATGTAAAGATAATGAATCTGAAATGTGTCTGTTTCACATTCCGATGCATGTACCTGTAAGTAGTTTTTAAGATCTTATATCAAAAGATACTTACAGTAGAGTAAACTTTGGTAGCAAATAGTGTGAATGTACAAATGAAAAGAGACCATTTCTGAAATTCACTTTGTGTTGTTCCTATTATAAACTCATAACGTTTGTTATTTTCCTTATTGCTAAGTTGTCTTTATGTCTTACTAGGAATATGAAACCACATTCTTTCCTATAAAACAAACTTTATGACATTGAAATCATCTAAGGGAGGCGAGATATATAGGAAAACAACCATCATTATGGCAATTGATGGTATTTAAGTGGAATTCTGGTAGACATTCTTTGACTTTTGTATTCTCTCCTGGGACGTATGGTTTTTACATATAAACTAATTCAATGGAACATGAAGGAATCACATAGAAGTAATAACATGTTGCAGCCTGTTAGTACCAGTAGAAGATTTTAGTATGTCAGCTGCTTCAGGTGATCTGTTATATGTTATGTTATGTATATATGGCTTTATAATGTTTGCTTACTGCCATCTGGTATACAATATGCTACAAGTGTGTCTTGTACTGACATTACAATTATGTAGTACCTACAGTACAGTAGTTAAATGTGTGTATTACTGGAGGTACAAGTAATAAATAACTATAGTATTGCAGGAAAGACTGCGATATTTCAATGTGATATAACATACATGTACAACAAGCAATGTGACAGAACAGGACCATAAATAACTATTTTATTGCAGGAAACTATCACTGGAGATAGTACTACTGTACGCGACTCCATAGAACTCATATGGAAACTATTGGTGTATATATAGAGGACAAGTTATTGACAAATTACCTCCATCTAGTCCAAAGTTGAGATCATCAGTCTGTTGACCTGTTTACAATTTGTAATTTGCTCAAGATCCTTGGAATTTGTTCTTGTGTGCCATTGTCCTGATTATTATCAGAGTCCACATCCTTGAGATACAGTATACACACAGTAAGAGGACAATGTGTATGTGTTAACTGTCACTAAAGGACAGTGTGCTGCAAATTGCTTGCACTCAGTCATTATTGTATTCAAAAGCATTGCTGGAGAAATGGCCAAGTCAAGCATGCAAGGATACAATTCCATAATATGGCCTCTTCAACAGGACATAATGTGACATATAATGTCTTCAGTTGCACTATTATAAAATATTCTTTAATTACTTGCTTAAAGTGAATATAATTCTACCTCCTCTCTTCTCTGTCGTTCGCAGACTTGTCGGTAAATACACCTTTTCGTTGAGTGCTGTCGCTGGAAAGAACAAATCGGCTAACCCCACCATCAAACTGCAAGATAAAAGTGGCAGACCAACCACTGTAAGTAACCACAATGCCACAGTTGATAAGAGTGGGGGGTGGTGGGAC
>JAAAKB020130603.1:0-12631 GCA_010014835.2 Apostichopus leukothele | reverse complement strand
ACATACCTCCCAATTAATGCTGGCAAAGAATGCATGTTTCTTTATGTCCTCCACACCATTGGCAGCAGCCCCTAGTCTGTTCATCGGGTTACGTTTGAAGAGTGCTCTTAACAGAGATTGAGCCTGTGGACTCAGAAACTGTGGCATACCCAACTTGGCCCTGTCAAAAAAAAAACAGAACAATTCATCAGATTCAACATTTAACACATGTATGTTTATATAGTTTTCAATTAACAGTGAAATGATGCTGTAACCCGGTGGCATGCAAGCTCATCAAGGTTTGAATAGTCTCTTAAGCTGTCCTCACGTTATCAGAGCATGGGGTGCTTAAATTTGAGCAACACAGAAGGATGTAGACCTGGTGGTGTAAACCCTGACCATGCAGTTATCAGAAGCTTAAGGTAATCATTGAATGCTTTACAGTGCAGTATGACATGAATTGTAATATTATCAGAGACTGTACTTATGGAATAGACCAAGCTGGCTAGATTCTTATGCCACAACACCTTATTATATGGGATGAAATGAGAAATACAGAGAGGTTAGTAACAACAGAACAACTTAGAGTAGGGTAATTTAGTAACAAGCAAGCGTCTCAGACACTAGTATTCAATAAGGCTATTAAATACTCAACTCTTTCAAATCAGTGGTCACTTAGACTTCAATGCTATCAATATTTATTGGTTGTGAAGTAAATGTTTAAGGGATTGAAGAAATTGAAGAAAATGTTAAAATGTGTTAAAGTCAGAGGTGTCTGGTGAGTTTACAAACAGGAGACGACCATGTTATTACCTTCACTTCCTGGAACCCCTTTCTCTACAGCCCCCGGCCCCCCTTTACCACCCTTTCCTTGTTTTAAATAACCGAATATCAGACTATCCCCAAAATACAGAAACAACATTTTCTCACCAAGCTAAGCCACATTTGTATAGCAAATATACTCTTTCCTTTATAGCAATGTCTATAGGAACATACACATTCAATTTAATTTGAATGCATCGTGAATAACTATTATAACTTCACAACACAATGATATCCGTTCCTGTGATCCTAAATATTTTAATACAGGAAATATTTATGGTTGGATTGTTTTTAATAGGAAATAAATGTCTGTCATGACGGATAACCAACAAACCACTTTAATATTGAAGAAATATGCAGATATCATTCACAGTAACTACTAATATTACCTTGATACATGTGGTTTCATGGTGAGCAAACAGACTGTTGCTAATGTATGAACTACATATATACTATTAGTTAATTATATTGGTTACTGTAAATGCAAAATTTTTGCAAGTTACACCCACATTATCAGCAATAGCTAATGCACAACAGTTGATGCATCCATTGTTCATGTTTAGTTGTTCATGAAGTTTGACTCTGTTAATATCAAAAAGACACCATCGACAACCCTGTTCATAGCTTTTTGATCATTTCATGACTGCAGATATAGTTGAAATAAACCAGTAGAGCAAATCGACTAGTAACCACTAGGAAGCTTCCAGTTATATAAACAGACTATAAACAGACAGTCTATAAACAGACAACACAGCCTGAATAACTTAGCGGTGGTGACACTTCTAACAGTGTCTGCATCAGGTTTGAGGTGATTGCTACTGCAGAAGTTTGCTTAAAGCAGCTTTCTTAGATGAAATATATGGTTTAAACTATTCTAAACTAAAAACACCACTGTTGTTCACTATTTAGTAGTCAAGTTTCATTTTCAAATAATTTTATTAAAATAAAAGTCTGTGAAATTTTCTATACATTAAAAAATAATAATATGAAGCAGTAAATTGTCTGTCTGGTTGAGAATTGAATCTAACAATTAATTCCTTCTTCCTGAACCTTCACTTGATGATAAATCTAAGAGACTGTCTTAATTTGATGAATGGAAATTTAATTTTGAGTAATACTTAGAGGTTATTTGAGATATCAGTAGCATGTATAATATATGGTTTCAACTATTTCCCTCTACTGGTTAGTACTTACTTCAGTATCATCTCCATGGTTTCTTTTCTGTGGCTGGCTTGGAAAGGCAACGAACCTGTTAGTAATTCATACTGCAAGAATCAAGATGAAAAGAAAGTGATTTCCCAAAGTGTCAGACGCATCATATTTCACAACTTATGGACAGGGTAGAATTGAGATCCCCCTCCATTGCTTTACTCTTCCACAAAAGTATTTGTCATAATATCAGAGTAAAGATTGAACACCCTTTTAGTTATGTTGACATATTTTGTATCATGCATTTGCAGGTATTGTGCAATTCAGGAAGAGTGTATGGATACAATACACTACTTTAACTAATGACAGTCTCTGACTGATGGAGAAGTACTAACTCAGACATCATGATCTACTCTGAATGATCCACCCTCTCCCTGACCTGTCTCTGGGGAAGAGGAATGGCTATCATCTCACCATAAGAACACCAAATGACCACCAATCAGCAGCTGTTGTGTGGCCCTTCCGGTTCACCACTTCTGGGGCCATATACTCCACAGTACCACAGAAAGAATAGGTTTTACTGTTGTCCAATGACTCCTTACTCAGACCAAAATCTGTCAGTTTTAGATGACCTTTGGCGTCTAGTAAAATACTGCAGGAAAAGAAAATGGGCAGTTTAGGTGATTGCTATCAACCCATGAGTATTTGTTAAGTTTAGTTTTTCAATTCTTCTACATTCTATTGTTGTTGCATTTAGCAATCTTGATATTTCCTAATTCTATCATTTCAACCTGAATATACTGTGAGACTTTCTTTTCATACAATAAAAAAAAAACATGACAGAGTTGTCGGTTGCAATGAAGCTGCTTATCCATACTAAACCATCAAATAGATACAATTTATAATTAAGTCTGCCAAAGGGGAAATTGGAAGACTTTTTCTACCAAATTTACTGTATTTACTTTAAAACAGAAGAGAGGAAGGAGCATGAGCAGAGATTTCATGGAAGTGAGAGAAGTAAGAGATCATACCCATCATGAAAATGGGTTCATCCAAGCAGAGAAGAGCATTTTAATGTCTGTTCTGCATCTACAAATTGACGATTACAATCAGGGGAAAAAGCAGGAGCATCTTGAAATAATGTCACTCCATGTTGAATGTCAATATTTTGTGAAAATGTTACTACAGGCATACTAATTCACAGGTAGTTTTGAATGAGACAGCTAGGTCATCTAATTAAACTTTACATTGTTACATTGTCCATTCAAAAGATACCAAAGGTTATAAGAACAAAGGCTTTGATTTGTTAAGCTTCTGTAAAGTTGTAGTCATGTGTATAGCTAATACTTCTCCATCAGAATTCATTGTAATTTCACTTCTGGTAAATCAAAAGAGATAAGTGCCAGAGTATGTTGAGATTCTGATCACAAAATACATTGTCACACATAACAGATCTAAAAACTTTTTCACTGATGGTTAAGTTTGGTTTGCCCACAAATTAGCCCTGCCTCATTAACTTTGGATCCCTGTGTTGGGGACAGATTCCTAATTCACACAATTTTGTTAATTAATTTGATTCCAGAGAGGGAATCAATCAGCTTAGAAAACATGACAGGGGCCCACTGTCAATGCCTTCCTTAGCTGTAAAGTACTTACTTAGCTGTAAAGTACTCTGCAAGTATATGACATTGATAACTCACTTTTCTGGTTTGAGGTCTCTGTAGATGATACCTAAACTGTGAAGGTGGTCTAAGGCCAAAGCTAGTTCAGCTAGGTAAAACTTGACATCCTCTTCTGTGAACATTACCTAGGATAGGTAAAGAAATAATAGGTTATTAAAAATGTGCAAAAACATGGTTCTAGCCAGCTTTTTTGTCAAACCAGACGGAGATCCAAGACTGCAATGCCGCAGGCATCATAGGGTCTAGGATGTATGCAGTGGCACGGATATCCGCATTTATTTGTGCACTGAAAAACCAAAGAAATTTAAAGTTAACACAAGTTGTGCATTATGTGAACTTCAGAGGCATGTTTTCAGTAGGTTGAATTAGAATGAAAACTTTTAGTACTAAATGAAAGAATTAGGAGACGGTTTTGATATGTTTGCACAGTCAATATGTCCAGAAGCAGATCTAGAACATTGGTTTATTGCAGAAAAACAAACATTTGGTTACATTTGTAAATATTTTATCTTAGATTATGTGGTCGGGTAGGGGGCACTGGGGTTAACACCGTTGAAAAGGGTAATGATCTGAACAGAAAACAATATCAGCTGGATCTGTATAAAATTTTTAAGGTTTTTTCAAGTATCAGAATGAAGATAATTGAGAGCAGGGTGCATTAAATACCACTTCTCTTTCTTTGGGTATAAGAGCTGAATCTTACACAGTCTAGTGACACTAGCTACAAACTGTCTCATACAACTTGCAATTTCACACAATTATTCTATTCTTTGCTCATTCAATTTTCAACAGATCTAACACCACAATGATCAGGGATTTGTAACACTTCCCTCTCCTGTGCAGAAGTCCATTCCCAGACATAGCAATCTGCAACAAGAAACACCAAGCGATGACACACTTGCATAAATTATGATCTTGAGTCATAATATTCTTTACCAACAATCACAGTTAATACCCATAATGCTACTATGAAATTTCCCATAATAAATTTATAAGTCTGCACAAGGGAAGTTTACAAGTCGATTTTAACTGGATGAGAGTGATTGATTGACAACAAATAGTGAATGATATGACTGTACAATTGTATCCTCCAAGAATGGTTGTTACTGAACGTGATAATAACTAGTGTAAGAGAAGACTGTAATGTAAACATCTACTTCTTAAGAGGACCATATTAAGCTGGATATATGAACTATAGCTATGTTCCAAGAAAACATTAAGAATAGTCATTTGGAATGAAAGAACCAACCAGGGAATAATTTAGTAACCAACCAGGGAATAATTTAGTAACCAACCAGGGAATAATTTAGTAACCAACCAGGGAAGAATTTAGTAACCAACCAGGGGATAATTCAGTAACCAACCAGGGAATAACTGAGAAGTCTGTGTAACAGTTTTGAAGGCTCTGATGTCTGTTTCCTATAATATACTTTGTTTTCTGTGTACAAAAACAACTATACATCTTTGCAAATGTCTAGCAAGTTGACCAGGTTGCATAAAATGATACAATGTGATACCAGATAAATTATTCCCTGCCAGCTATGGCATGATTCAGTTCTCAGACTTCGTATGTGAAAGGCACGGTAGCTAGAACTCTCTATCAAACATACCTTGAAGGTTAATAACAGGCATTTGTGTGATAATCTTTATAATCTTTTGTTTTATTTCTATAGATCCCTGGGGATTTCTGGTCTTCGTCAGGCTTAAGGTATCTGAACAAATTTGCCAAATATGATCTGATCCAGCAAAAGCAATTTTAATATCGCATGCCAGCTTTTAACGTAATTTAGGACATTCAAATGAGGTAATCATTCAAACCATTGAACGTGACCCACAGGAAATTCAGAGTTGACACTGGGTGTCATGTGACACACGGAAAATGAGCACTATTACTCTGATCAAAGTCATACAACTTAACTACTAAACATTTGCTGATATCCCTTTATCTGTGTTGAAAACTGAAAAGTTACTCACAATCCATACTCAAGCTTAAGTGCACATGAATGATGTAAAATTTGAAGAGGCAAAGTATTTATAATGCACACCACTTCAAGGCGGCATGCAGATATAGCAGCTGAAGAAAAACACTGAATCAGTGCATTTGGCACTCCCAATGTCAGAAAGAACATGCCCACTTCAACTAGTGAAATGTACCCAAACGCCTACTAAAATTCGTGGCATTAACTTTATAACATAATATCAATTTGAACTCTATATTATCATATGAACTATCTATTGATGATGTATTTGCATGAACCACCAAAGCATCAAACAAAATGCACCAATTATTAAGAATTTCTCACCTATAAATGCCACATGGAACTATAGCAACCATGCTATGTTCATTACCTTAAGTTACATTGTTTTCTACTAGTATCCTATTCTGTATTGTTCTAACCCATTACTTCTTTGTTCTATCACATTCATTTTTAATTATTGATTATCATTATGGATTTGCATTTAGACTTGTTTAGTAATATGAAAGATTCAATATACAGATGAATTTTAAGGATTTGTCAAGAAAATCGAAAATTCTGTTAGATACTAGAGGTACTTGCTTTAAAACATCCAAGGCATCGAGACATCTTGAAAACAGAAACCACTTGACACCTTACTATTAATGATTTATGTGTATATATTCATCACCTAAAGAGGGAGATGGGAGAGGAGAGGAAGATGCATTCTCTAAGATAATTATCAGCCAACTACAGTTTATTAAGTAATATATCATCACCATCACTAATGAAACAGATGGTTATGAGAACAACAATGACGGATGGAAAAATAGATGAGTCATGACTAAAATGTTATCAAAGGACATCAAAAATTCACTCATGATTATCCTTTGAGACAAATAGCATCAGTAGTCTGTTATTAAGCATTATCCAAGCTGAAATGTTAGTAACAAGAAACAATAATAATAACTGTCAATGACAACATTTAACTTTGAAGCACTTTGTTCTATACAGCCTCTATAAAGGGAGTGAAAATCTTCTATATTACAAGATCAACTTACAGCAATTTGCACTCCACAGTTTGGTGTCAAAATTGAACATTTATAGTTCTTGATATCTACATGCCTCCAGATTAGATCCATTCTTAAATAAATTTTAAAACACATGAAACTCTACCAACTATCATGCTTTCTAAAAAAAAAATAGGGATTTTATTCTAAAAAGAAACAAACCTCCTTTGAAAGCCTTGTAAAAAGGTCACCCCCACGCAGGAAGTCCAGTATAAGATAAAGTTTACCTTCTGTCTGAAATGCTGTAGATAAATAGAGAGAAGAGACTGTGACGTCAATCTCGCAGCCTCCCAGCTTTTCTGGAGAGGATTATTTGCCTAATATCGATGATCTAAAGAGATGACCTCACAGTTTGCAGATAATGATGGATTGCACTTCCGTGTCTGCCGGCCCTAGCGCACGATTAAAAAAGCTGGGCAGTTTCGTCTCTTGAAATCGGACAAAGTGCAATGGAACTGGAGGATACATGACGAAAAACAAAGCTGCCAGAGTATGGTGAGAGAATGGCTGATACACCGTGTGTGTAATAAATAAATCTCACAATTAATCAGGACAAGATAAGATAAATGGCTCTTTGTATGATGAGGATGCATTCAATTACAAATAAGTAGCTTATTTAAGTACTTTCCATTGCAGTAGAAGGCACATGCTACATGTTGGATGACTATAAAAATGTCTTGTATACATAAAGAGCTCAGTAAGAATATTTCCAGTGTCTAGATCAAAGTTCATGGGAATGTAAGGAAACATATGCTGTGGTTCTTTAGTGTACAGTAGGTGTTAGACACTATTTTTGAGAATATCAATGAGTTTTTATTGACAACCCTATTCAAGCACAATGACAGTACACAATATAAATGGGAAAGAATAATGACCAAAGGTGACTAACAAACCAAATAACAAACCCTCTTTCCTAAGGTACAATATTTAATAAAGAAAAGTCAATGGATCAATCAAACATGACATACAATATACAACCTGTATAAATACAGAACACAGTATATGTATAAGTCAATATTTTGCCACATGTGGTATCTTGGGGACAGGGAAAGAGTCCCCTTACATACTAAAACCCCTCAATCTATATTTTGCTAATAAAATGACGGACTAACTAGCTTTGGCATTCACGGTTTGAAGCAAACTGCCTAGCACAGTCACTGACAAAATAACATGTATTTTTTATTAAAATGATGAAATAAATATGGATAATTAAGTCTCTTTTTCAGTATAGAACCATTCCATGGTTTGGACAAGCCAAGCAATCTTAACAGTAATGAAATTACTTGATCAATACGTAAAAAGTATTTGACATCTTCTGGATGGTGAATAAATGAGATGTTCCTGTTTGTGTGGGATCTGGTACATGCCAAAGGGTCACACAGATACATAAAGCAATTTTGAAGTTATAGGTTAAAAGTTATGTTGTCAGAAGCTTCTGGACTCACCATAGTGCATTTTGACAATAAAAGGATGATTGACTTCCACCAGAATGTTTCGTTCCATCTTCGTACGCACCCTATCTCGCACTACAGAAGATAAAGTATTTAAATTCAACATTATTAGTCTATATATGTACTCATAACATAAGAGAAAAAGGACCAATTACTAACAATAAACCAGTACTGTAATCCTTCAGAGAATACAGTGTCACATGTAATTGTGCCAACCATATTTCACTGTACAGTACCTGGTAAAACAGTTTAGGGGGAAGCAAAACAAATCAACAGCATTGGTCTTATAGGGTAGAGATACTTGTGGTGAACAAGTTTCCCAAGCAGCCAAGAAAACTCTTATTCCACATGGGATATACCACTGGTTTGAAGTCTTTTCAGACACAAAACTAGTCTAATTATGACATAATCAAGCCACATATATGCTTGAATTTGTAATGTTCTTCTTTTTTTCCTGTAAAGGTTTTGAAAAGTTGAACCTTTTGAATAAAGAAGCCTGCATTGACATTGGTTTCTATGTCAATACTGTTAATATGCACTTTGACAATATGAAACTAAAAGCAGCACTGACAAACTCCCTGACACGACTTTTGAATCCCAACAATCACAATACCTGCCTAAAAGTGTATTTTTTCACCGCTCATACATTGTTCTCAAAAAGATCTCTATTAAAGAAGATAATGGTCGAGGTTGCTTCTCTTTTAAGATCAGACAGCAACTATTGCTTTCAAAGCCACCTACTTGTCAACAACATAAGTGACATTACTACTTTATTGAAATATATCAAACATAAAGTAGGCAAAAGGGAAAGGTAGGATTCAAGTAAGCTAAGGGTATCAGTGCAATTAATAGGCACAACAAAGTAGTTAACAATATCCTTATCTTTCTAATTCAGCTATAACCACATGCAAAGTCTCAATCAGAGAGCCACTACAGCTGAAATATTTAACAAGTTTCCTTATTCAGTTATACCTCCTGTACTTTACTTTAACTCATCTGTGTGTTCTTAATAAGGTTCCATTCTAAACTAGGGAGCTCTCCATTTCATCTTTCATTTCTACTTGTCAGTTTTGTTACAAACTTTATTGTTACGATCAAGTTTCATTTCACACTGAATATATTGACTATAGCACATTGGGAATCTAATACCTTGTGGTGATGCTATGCCATCAAACAATTGACAAATGGGATCCCCCACTTCAATACTATGGCTCTTGAAGGAGCGAGCTGCTTATGAACTTGAGTACAGATGATGATTTGGTAATGTCTCCTGTAACCTTCACTCAACTGTTTATTCTCTAACATATGCAGCAGATGATACTTAACCTTCCAACACAAAGAGAGAAACATCATGACAAATACAATGATCTCCTTACCTTTCAGAGTGGCCTTTTTAAGTACCTTCATGGCATAAAGGGTGCCAGCGTCAGTACCAGTAATTTTGCGAACCAAGAAAACCTAAAAATGAAATAAAAAAGGCTTTACTAAGAACTATCTTTTTCAAGTTTCTAACATTTACCAATGCCCAAACATATTAATCATGTGGTAAGTCATTCATGTTAATGTTCATGATATTGTGCACACCAAAATGAAGAGGGCTTAAATCTAGTGACCAACCAGGAATTAGTTATCATGTTGACAAAGTCTATTAGTGACATAGCATAAAAACAGATACATGCATGAATATTAATGAGGTCAAATTTTATGATCTCATAACCATATACTTATATTATATTATCCAAGTACATGCATAAAGTTAATTAGACATGTTATTTCAGACATATCTGATTCAGAATTCTCTGTTTACTGATTAATTGATATGCAAACAAACACAACACGGTTGATTGTATGAATGTAGTGTGACTAACCTAATATGCCAAGGACGAAAACCTTGGAACATTTGGTTCTTTTCTTGTGTTTAAAAGCCATTTCTTGCAATTTGATGGATATTATTGACATACAGTTGGAGATGTCATGAAAATGTGCTTATTATGTACCAACATTACCATACCAGTATGAACTAAATTTTACATTAAGCCCCACCCAATATCAATACTCATGAGATGGGAACACAAACAATCTAAATCATCATGGGGCATCTACCAACTAAGATTCACATTGATTCAGCTTGTGGTTGATGAGATATTGTGTTTTACAAGTTATTTTGACAATTTCCCATTAAGCCCCACCCACTACATTACCATACCAAGTATGAATTAAATCGGACATACGGTTGAAGAGGTATTGATATTTTAAGGATATTTAGTTTAAGCAAGCCCACTCATTAAAATTTATGAGATGGGAACAAAACGATCAATCACATCTACACATCATAGGACATCTACCAAGACTACCATGTATTTTATTGATTCAACTTGTGGTTGTTGGGATTTCGTGTTTACAAGCTGTTTTTGTCATTTTCCCATTAAGCCCCACGCACTCATGAATTTTTATGAGGTAAAATAGTTGTTGAAAAACATGTACTCACTATGTAGTTACATCACCATACCAAGTATGAACTAAATTAGACATACGGTTGAAAAGATATTGACATTTTAAGAATTTATGTTAAGCACCGACACTCATTAATATTCATGATATGGGAACAAACAAACAATAGGGCAGATCTATACATCATGGGGCATCTACCTACTAAGTATGACATTGATTCAGCTAGTGGTTGTTGAGATATCGTGTTACAAGCTAGCCATCACATAAATACACAGGGCTTGACATAAGCCTCAAAAAGGGCACAGCAAAAATGCTATTGGTAGTTTCCAATTGTGAAGGGTATGACGGCAAATGGGAAGGGCAAGATGGCAAAATTGAATTTGAGTAAGGGCACCAACAGCATTTATGGTCGAGGCAACTTTTACCTCATTTTTTATGGGCATTAAAAGTGTCTCATCAGGCCATTTCATTATGAAGAACTAAAAAATACAAGTATCAGACAAATTGTTATTTTTCATTTCAAAACGAAATTTTATTTACAGGTTTATTTAAAAATCAATTCCGTTTGTTATTGTCGCTTGATGGCATAGTGAATCCAAAATGCCGAAAACTTTTCTCTATGTGGTTGATATTTAGTATAAAAGGCTGCGCAATACAACGTTTACCTCGAAAGTCCCATAAGTACTAAAGTAATCAATCATCCCTTTCCTTACGTGGTATGTGCCATATGACATGATACTTCTACACACCAAGCTTCCCTTCTTGAGATCTCATGTTTACAAGTTTCACAATTTGACCTTGGTGACTCCAAATGACCTTTGACCTCCAAAACAATAGGCTTCTTGTACTCAATGTAGTTCTTCTACACAATAAATATGGTTTGCAATTGGTCCGACATTCCCTTCTTTGAACAGATTTCGTGTTTACAAGCTGGGTGTCACACGCACACACATACATACACACATACGCCATCATGAATGCAAAGGTTGTGACTTCCATCGAAACCAAACACAGATGACTGCAATCAATAACAACTGCCTCTGCTTCATCTAAGCAATGTATGTTGTTGATTCCATTGTGCAAATGGAAGAAGAAAGCTACTAAAAGCATGAGCAAATCCTTCATTTCTTTTTTCTTCCAGCAACACAATGTGGTGTTCTGTTTCATGTGTGAATAATGTAAGGAAAACTTGACACAGTGTTGACAAATGTGAGACAGTATAAAGTGTGATGTTTGTCTTTATCATCATTGTCCCTCATCAATTATCAGGACTGAGCCTAGAGGCAACAGGCAGGAAGCACTGAGAGGCAGCATCCATTTCATTCATCACAGACATCTGCCAAACCAATTGCATATACTGCTACTTAGTGAGCGAAAGAAGGATATATCTGGCATCCATTGAGTCCACCGTTATACATTGTTAAACATTCTTAATACAATAATACTTCCTTCTAGGGCATACTAACGAATTCCATTAATATTACCTTAATGGTGAATGCTTAGTAAATTCACATAAGTTTAGTGCAGCCTAAACAAATCTCATAACTCATAACATAACTAGGGCTCAGTATGACACGCGTCCTCTGGAAGGATAGGCCTTATAGATATATACCTTTCTGAGGAGACACAAGCTATAATAGATCTTTAATCAATTATTTACGTTGATCAGGTTATATTTCCGCGATATATAGATATGTAATGAACACACACACAGTTAAACATTTCATTGAAAACTCCTGATTTGATAAATCCATGTTATAAGGTACTAGGCTTATATATAGTATATGGAAGTACGCATGAAGTTCAATTGGAACCAGGCCCGTCGCAGACCATGAAAGTAACAGGGTTCAATCTGTCTGCTCTCATTATTACAGCCTTATTGGCAGTCCATTATTAAACAGGTATAAATTGTTGTCCTGACACATTCATCAATCCTTTTAGTTTTTGAAAAGCTCTCTACAATCACATTGTAATGATGAGGTTAGTTTATGGGCATATTAAAGCAGCAATTTGCGTTGATTCTCGAGATTTTACAATACTAGGATACTATACCAATGACGTAAACTAAGCTA
>JAAAKB020130496.1:0-12472 GCA_010014835.2 Apostichopus leukothele | reverse complement strand
CATATCAAACTTGATATGCATATCTGGCTTACAAGTATATCAAGATATATCTGGCTTTATATGGCCATATCAAACTTGATATGCATATCTGGCTTACAAGTATATCAAGATATATCTGGCTTTATATGGCCATATCAAACTTTATACGGATATCTGGCTTACAATTATATCAAGATATATCTGGCTTTATATGGCCATATCAAACTTTATATATCCAGATATAGCCAGATATCAAACCAGATATGGAATTTGAGTAAGGGGTCACTCCTAGTTTAAGGAAGTTAATTCAAATTAGGTACTTGAAATAATTAAGAAACAGAAGGCGCTCTTATCGCAAACATCCTTCATGAACAAGTAAGTATAGCTTACATAATAGCATTATTAAACTTCACGCTATATTCAACTACGAATTGCATAAACCCTATTAAGCTTTGACATCATCAGTCACACATGTATACATTCGTCTATTGATGGCCTTTAACATAGTGATGTTTCACGTCCATAAAACATTAGTCCTTGTACGCCATTCAAGAGCAAACTTTATGGCAACTTCTGACACTCAAATTTGTGACTGGGTTTCATATTGAATATATATCAAGAACAAATATTAGAATATAATTTCAACGCGATCCATAAAGTTTGTCAAATTTGAAGCCTAAATATTGGCAAAGCATATTGACTTCAGTGATTGCTAACGTTCAAATGAAATTTATATTGATTTGAATTTAATGTTGCAAGTTGTGCCAATTGGTATTATGTCCTTTCCTTTCAGAATCTTTCAGATGGTCATGGATGCCAAAATTATTAGTGACATCTCGTCGCTGACTTGCTGTGTTTGTTATGAGAAGATTTCAGAGACTAAGACACTTTATTGTGGCCATAGCATTTGCAGCCAGCCTTGCCTTCATCAGCTACTCAAGACAGACAACCCGGCGTGCCCAGTGTGCACTCTTTGCATACAATTACCACCTTCGGGTCTCTCATCAGATTTTCCAACAAATTACGGTCTTGGTTATGTTCTTCGCTCGTACAGAAATTCATCGAATACATCAAGAAATGATTCGACATCGCAAGACGACACCGAATCACAGTCTGATTATTTAAAGGCAACGGAATTCGTTGGCGGAAAAGGGGAAGAGAAGATATCGGAAACAGTCGGGGAGAAGGGGGAGGATAAGGAAATGTGTGGGCGGCATCTCAAAGCATTGCGATTCTCTTGCAATAGTTGCTCTGAGGACGTTTGCTTCATGTGCATTCAGACAATGCATAAAGAACATGACTTCGACGTAAAAGATTCTAGTGATGATGATGGGTTTTACCTAAAAGGAGTCATTGTAAGATGCTTGAGGCAAAGAAAACAACAAAAGGTAATATCGATGAATTTATTGCAATCTCGAGAGGGGTATCTCGAGACTTCGAAAAGTACAGCAAACGAAATTAAAGAAGCAGCCAAACGGGTTCGTGAAATGGTGACGACCGAAGAAGCCCTACTCCTCAAGGAATTGCAAGGTTTGTCTAAATCAAGATCGGAATATTTTATGGATCTTTATCTAGCTCTCGAGAGTACAATGGTGAAAGAAAATAAATTAGCACGATTAGTAGCAAGTGTTGGAAACTCGATGGAACAAGAAGGTACACCTATAGAGTTGAAATTTATTGAAAACATTGAGAAAGTAAGCAACGACATTGACAAGGATACGGAAGCTCTGGAAAAATTATGTGATTGCAAGCATCCGCATCTTCAATTTACGTGCAAGGTCCACAGTGGCAAGTTGATCGGTAACCTGGAAAAAGTATTCCATGAAGAAGAAACTGATTCATCACCACAAAGAAAAGAAGAACAAGAAGAAGAACAAAAAGAAGGTTTGACAGTACTTAGGTTGGATAAGGTGGGTTCCGTACAGCTCGATCGATCTTGCGTCAGTGCTGTATGGATATCAGAAGGAAGGTGTGTAGAGATAATTGATCAAACGTCCACCACAGGTGTAGTTATATTTAACATTTTGTACTTTGATATGACAGAAGTGCAGGCCCAGACGGAAACCTTGAAGAGACCCGGACACGCTCGTATCCATGTGTGTAGTACAGTAAGTTACGACCTTCTTAGTATTCTACTCACCCATGGTCGTGACATTATTAAAGTTACATTCTCCCCGGATCTTGGCGTGTCGCCCGTTTACAAGCTTACGGAAGCGCCAGAAAATGTGGAAGGTGTTCACTGGGGTCAATGCACCGGTGAATACGTTGTTCTGACATCCCACCCTTGGCGGATTTATCGAGTCGATGGAAATGGATCGTCCAGTTTATTGTTTTCCTTAACCAGTTTGTGGTACGGCCCATTAATTGCATCGACCGAAACTCGATTTGTATTGGCAGATATTTCGGATAACGTGTTCGTTGTTAAGGACACGACCAAGGTTTTCCCTGAACGCCGATTGGAAAGTCCCAGCAGCCTTAAGACGGCATGGCCAGCAGGGATCAGTTTCAATAGAGAAACCCGGGAATGGTTCTTTCTCTGGAAAAGCATAAGCAGCAAGACAGCCAATGATGTTGACTGGATGTTAACAAGACGCTCTTCTTCCTTTGACTTTCGAGGTATAGTTTTGGACGGGTCGATGTCAGAACAAGATCCGAGATCTATCGCATCATGCAAGAACAAATTGGCTGTACTCTTCCACGGTGGTAAACTTTTCGTATTGGATATTCAAACATATCAATTAGCAGAGGCAGTGTCTCCTCGATCGAGTTGATGAGCAAAACGCAAGCATCGGATTCGTTTGAATCCACATCCAAGTAGAATACAGCGTTTTTGTTGCTCCACCAAAGATTTGAACGGAGATGTACGATAATAGGAAACAAAAACCCAACTTTAAACTTTACTTTGTATGACAGAGATCATTGTGAAGACCAAATGCCTTAATTAGAACAGCTAAACAGAATCTTGTTCCGTTCGAGAGATATCCTCGTGTAAAAGTCTTGTCTGGGAGCTGTCATTTTGTAAATATGTGATGTCATAGTGACACTATGATATTACATCGTTTACCTTCACTTTGTTTCATACTTTCAAGGTAGAATGTTAACAGTTTTGACCCTGAACCGAACGTCATCATTAGGTCATGTAACAAGCTTCAGTAATCTAGATCCAGCATCTCCATCATAGAAAATATGTAAGAAATCAAGGAAATATTAGATTGAAGCACTTGCGGCTCGAGGAGGTAAACATTTTTAAATTTGGTTAAGTCTTCAGCCTTGCATGTGAAGAAAACCTTAAATCCGTGATATCTCCAAAATAGAATACGATTTGTTCTTAGCTGTTTGGGGAAATTGTTCATGACAGTTATCTCTATCTCATAGATCATAAATGTTTTGGTTTGTGTCTCCTTGAATAGCACAACTATTGCTCAGTACTGATTCCTTTGTCACTAGTTGTTTTATTGTCACATTATTACAAAAGAAATACATACACAGCTATAGCCTTGACAATTTATACCTTGTGTAATCACGTAGAATTATTTCTTATAGTAACAAGAAATAGCTTTTTCTCTTTCTGTTAGTCCTTCTTTGGTTTTTATATGTTGTTCTGTGTACAGATAATCTAAAACATAATACTTTTGATACAGATTTTAGAAGAAAATATCTACACTTTCAAGTTCATGTTTATGTCCTTTTTCATCAATATACTGTCAAGAAAAAATTCTTTCTTTTCGATGGGGCTTATTACCACAGTTTCAAGTTCATCTCAAATGAAAGCGGTTGTCACGTTGCAATAGATATAATAGTTAGCGTGCAGTATGTTAAACTTAATATAGTGTTTGATGTCACCCATATAACCGAAATGAATGTTATACATTGTTCGTATAGGCAAATGTTAATAACCTCATTCCAAAGTAGATTAACATGAGGAGAAAGGCAGAAAAGGTGAACTAATGTTTCCTCAACAAGCAGAATCGTTGATATCCGATTTACACAGATATTTATTATTCACTCCTAGTATCCTATGTAGGAAGCGAATGTGAAAGTATTGGATCTACCTACCCGTGTAGCTATATATATACGGAAGCGAAAATATGCTTGTCTAATATAGCATTTTGCTGACATTTTAAATAGTGCAAAGCTTAGAAAGGTTCTATAAAAAACTTAAAAAATCGTTGACCTATGGATAAAAAAAAAACCTATTACATTTTTATATGTTGACAATCGTAGTTTCATTTCTACTAATACTGGTATTCCAATGCCTTGCGATTGCAAATATAATACCCAAATAATACGTGAATGGAAAAATATCTGATTTCAAATTTATTGATGAATTAATCATAACTTATTACCTCAATATCGTCAGTAAGAAAGTCACCAAATAAGAAGGCTTCCTTTTGTCTCAAGATATTACTATAAGTGATTTTGTGTCCAACTTTAATGATTAGTAGTTGCTTAAAACATTGGTTACCATCATCATATTTTTCTGCTTAATAAACGTATTTGAAGTTTTGATGTCACCTCAGGAAAATTAAATTTAAACAGAAAGTTACCATCGTACTTTTTTTTTTATAGAAAGTACCCAAAGAGAGCTGTCCATGTTCAATTATGATCATTCATGAAAAGTTTAACTCATGCCGTTTTAAGACTTAAATCGAACATTACAATGTCTATTATACTCAAGCCTCCATTACTCTTGAGTACATAACACAGTTCGTTTGACCTCAACCGGTTTTTCTACCACAGATAAATTGAAAAATAATACAAATCAATTGAAATCTTTTAGAAAATGGTCAGTAGGGTTTTGTATAATACAGTAAAGGAGGTATACAAGTTGAGAGTGTGCAAACGTCTTTATTATTAAGATTGTGACTATAGGAGTTAGATCCCGTGAAGACCAACTATGAAGTAGACCTTTTATTCTCGAGAGGTTTGGAGCGAGATTAAGACGGTTAAAAATCATCTTCATGATGTCTAAATGAAATACCAAGATATTTAGTAGAGCCACCGCAAATACTAAAGTTAAAGTTTAATTTTTTATATTTTACTAGGATTGAACAACTTAGCCTAAACAAATCAATATGGAAGTTGCACCGGTAAACATAGTTATATATATATATGTTTGTACATAGCAAATTGATTTGAGCTCATTCAACCAGGGAGCTCGGAATAGTACTTTCCCTTTCGATATTGGAAAGCGAAAGTTCGGAAGCCCTCTAATTGACAAAGAGTATTTATGAAATAATCACATGTACTTTAAGCACGCAATATATGCTTAGGAAAGTAACATTACCTTTTCCTGGTACGAGTTACAGCCTGTTCCCTGTTCTGTAAAGCAATACAAATCCTTTTATTTCCAAGGTAAGATATTTTTTCGTTTACTTGCAAATCTTCTTTCTAAATTGTCAATGTGTGTTTTGTTACTGCTGACTTTGATGTCATTCATGCAAAAGCATTCAGCACACCATAAAGACTATTCGTCGAGTTGTGCAGTTAGCAAATAGCATTGGTCAAGTTTATTGAGTTTTCCAGTTACATCAATGCTGCATTTTGACAGAAAAAAAAGAACTTCTTGTGTCGTTTTATTTTTTCATTTATCTTGAAAACATTTCAAGAACATGATATTTATATTTGTTGAGTCACTAACATGAGATGTTGACAACCGATCGCCAAGTCAAGTTGCTTCGTTAAACCAAGTAAGTCCGCCACATGTTTGCCCCTTCAGGACCACCGTCTCAACCGGTGTCAATGACAATAAAGTTTACTCTCATTTATATACTTAATGTTGCTGGTTGACAAATGTGTACTCCGTGACTATAATCTACACCCATCAGATCAAAGCAAGTTTCCCAAAATTGCTGCAATGCAATTAATGTCCACTACTCCTTTTTTTCACTTCTGATTCATACAATAAAGTAGAAAAGTAGTGTCTGTCCACGGGTTTGTGCAATACACACAGTCACTTCTTTTATCAAGAGCAACAACGCTGCAGAAACCCAGCTAAGCTCCTATTTGAAAGTTTTTTGATTGGCAATATTTCTGAGCAGTTTATACCCACAGAGGAGTGTTAGCTCAGTGGTTAACGTCGGTGCCTTCCAATCATAAGGTGCCCAGTTCGAGTCACTCCAAGATTAATGATGTCGTCCAGTTACATAGTTGTTGACAATTCATAATCATGGACGTTAATATGAATCTAAGAGACTGACTTCAGTCAGCTTCCAGCTCTGATAAGCCAATGAGGCTTTTTTCGCGAGTTCCTGCTTGTAGGAGGATCTAAAAACATACATACATTTGTTTGTGCAAAGTATATAAGACATACGCGGGATAATGGTGTTATTTCCTTTCCTCTCATTTCCTTTCTCCCTTGCCTTATGATCTTTCTTAGCAGACATTGTTTGTTACTATGTTAGAAAGTTGTAAACATTTGTTTTAAAAAATAGCAACATAAAGTTTAATGTATTGTTTACTTTATTGAAATTAACAACGATAAAAGTTTGAAATAAATTTGAGAAATTCAAAAGGCTGTAATTACCTCTTAGTTGTGTTCTTGAATACTTCAAATGCAGAGATGCTTTCGTAATTTATTTAAACCAGGGTGCAAAGGTATTGATGGATGACTTCATCATAACAGGGTATGAGTCAACGTTATCCTTGTAAAATATCAGGAATTGTTTTTTCTATATGAGTTCTGCAGATACTGTTGACTCTTTGATGAATTTTGACCTTCATAAAAATCAAAACATTTATGATCAAACTGACACTGTCTTAAAGAAGTAGGAGACTTGCTAGTGTTGCATTTCTTTAGCTATGGTGGTCACAACGTTTTCACATTTGAGCTCGTTGACGTAAAAATAACTTTGGCCTTAACTAATATCAAGGGGTTTGTCCTACTCAGTATGGTTAACCTTCATGTTTCCGTTCTTGAGATAAGATAGATACAAGGTTTTCAGTTTTATTCTGTGGACTTCAGATGACTCTTGACCTCCAATAAATTCAATAAGGTCCCTGTCTAATATGGGCAACCAACATGCCAAGTATAAGGGTTGCCAATCAGATACACATTGAGAGATATGGGTGTTACATGAAGGCAGTGCACACATACACATACCAAAATATATGCACATAACCGTATACATACGGCTTGCATATACATACACAAGCTATCATGCGTTAATAGTTTTGGATTGTCATTGTATCTATAATGTCACGAACATATTTTATGCAATAGTTCGTTGTACTTAGTACTAGGGATTAGCTATGTCCTATTGCAAAAACAAAGAACAACAGTATATGCACTTCGTAGTTTAATAGAAGGAAAACGTAAACAAATATTCCTCTGCTACGTCTGAGTAACTGTTTTGGAGATCATGTTTGATGCATCTCATCAAAACGTCAATTTACATGTCCGTTATTCGCTTCCGTATACCTACCAGTCCTTTCATTACTGTGCACTAAGGATAGCGCTACAGGAGGTCCTGGGCAGCATAGTAGGAAGTCTGTAGAAACTGCATCTCTCAATCCATGTTGTTAAATGGTAATGTCCGAAGTGTAATCAAGGACCAATCACATCATGCTTGATACTCTCAAGTGTGGAAAAGGTCTGTCAAACTTTTGTGGGACCGTTTCATTAAATTTGACACTGGGGTGGTCAACTTAGGAGCGTTCCAAGAGTACACCATAACTGTAATCTGTATACAATAGGCCCTGTTTTTGGCCCTCACATAACGACATATTTCCCCTGACAACTTTGGATCACTACAATGGAAGAATATTATATCCACAACATTTCAGCAAAGTTGTACACAAACTCTAGGAGGAGTAGCATATTTTACGTTTTCAGAAAATGACCCTCTCGTGTCCTCAAATGACCTTCAAATTTATAAACTATGATCGTACATAGCAAAACGTAACTCACACAAACCGCTCACGAATAAAATCACGAAATGGCAGTCATTCAAACACGGTGGTAAAAAGTGAGAGAATTTCGGCAAAATCGAAAGATAGCTATACCTCAGCTGAAAGCTTTCAGCTGAGCTAAACATGTTATTTCGAGTCAGAAACGTATAGTTACTGAGGTGGGACTTTTACGAGAAATTATGGAATTTATTATCCTCGTAAACAGCAGTACAATATAGTGCTGGAGATTTCCATGACAGACTGAGTCAAATTCTTATATTCATAGTTAACATTGCAATACAAGGATACAATTCCAGATTCAAATCAAAGCAAATCGGAGCAAAGCAATATCAATAGCAACTAATTGAAACAAAAACCGGAGGACGAAACGTCAAGTGAGTTGGTTAATTTGTTAACGTTTAGTTTATTAGATGTAACATTACGCTGTGTGCCTCTCGTAAATTGATTTAGCATACGTTAAGCAATATTTCTATGATGATTTATTCATGTTACAAACAATATTGTTGTACTGTTGCATTCATCTTACAAACAATATATTATCATACTGTTTCATTCATGTTACAAACCTTACTCGTATTATTTTATTGTTGCACTCAAATTGCAACCAATGGTGCTATATACTGTTGCATTCATGTAAGAAACTGTATTCATATTATAACACTGTTTCATCCATGTTGTATATATAGAAATGTTGTTTCACTTTTGTATTCAATTTCCAAACTATATTTCTTTCCTGTTGCGTGTTTCATGTTTCAATAATACCGATTTACTGTTAAATTCGCACAGATAATGAATGAACAGATACCATAAACAACATTAGTTGCAATCATGTTACACACAATAGTGTTATATGTCAAAGCATTCATGGTTACACACAATATTGCTTTTTGTCACAAACAAGTATGTTATAATAATATCTCAGTAAAAATACTAAATACTTGACAGTAACTCCGCTGATCATGAACAAAATTTAATATTTTTAATATTTTAATATAACAGATTTACCCATGTTCCTGCCTAATTTGCATATGGGAATCGGGGTAGTTTACGTAAACTTTTGTTATCATAAAAACTTGATAAATGATCATCTCCAGCCATATTTGCATTATTGTGTTAGAGTAGAAGACTAGAAAGCGCCTATATTTACGCAACATTGACCAAACAACTAACTAAATATTACTGGACCTCTCTCCTAAGGTACTTGAATAGTTTGAACCTGCATGTTAAGTATCATACTCAACCCTCATAATCTGTGAGGACCTCGTGATTAACTTCATTGCGGCCATTGAGTTATTGCTGAGATAAATGGCTAAGAGACTGAAAAAGAAAGAATCAGTAATGACGGAAGTATTGAGATCACATGAGTCCATGTTTCGAAACCGACATTCATTTTATTATAACTATATTCTGGCTGAAGCATTTTTAATTTGGCGAGGCAGATTTGTAGTACGAGTACACAACGAGCAAGAGCATGAGTATACAAGTAGAATTCCCGTTGATGTGAGGACGAGAACAATAGAATGATCTAATTTCACTTACGAGTTCTTAAGTGTGTAGTTGAGTGCACACTAGATTCCAAAATGCTACGAGTATATGAGTAGAAACCCATCAGGGCGAGTACAAGTGCAGACAACTATGTCACAATACGAGGATGAATACGGACTCACTACTAGTTATTACTTCATTCCACAACAAAGTATTATTTTATTTGCTTTCAGTTACAACTGAAAATACAATGCAATGGCGGACAGAGAATACCTGGCTATTGAATCATCGGTATGCTGTTCGTGTTCTAAAACAGCTACTCTGAAAAGGAGTTTTCCATGCGGCCACAAAATTTGTCATTACCCATGTTTAGCAAATTTACGAATTGGGAAATCTTCAAACGATGTAATGGTTTGTCCTAATTGCAGCAAAGTAGATGACTGGACTAGTACAATGCCGAGGAGAGTTCCACCAGAGCCCCCAAATTGCGACAACATGGAACGTATAGAACTTGCTAGACGTCTACTTGAAGGAAGTGATGAGGGTGGAACTAGAAAGATTTCTGTTCGTATATTCTGCAAACATTCGTCGAACGCTGCGAATCAATCTTCATGTGACAAATCTTGTGATACCGGAGCAACCCCTAAACAGGAGGAGAGTGGATTCCAAATCGGTCATCACACTGATTTGGAGAAGAAGTTATCTGACCGTTTGAAAGATCTCAAGGAAGCCGAGAAGAAGCTCCCAGATGCTATTGATAAGTCTCAAACAGATTACAGGAAAGAACTTAATACACTTGGGGAAAAGGTACGAGATGCTGCAGTCGAAGTCAAATTAAAAGTAGACGAGGAAGAAAGTAACCTTTTACATTTGCTCGGGGAGGCGGCATCTGAAAGAAGTAAACATTGTATACACATGTACGAAGCATACGATGAATTGCTCGAAAAGGAACACCAAGTCGAAGATAGGTTGATGAAAGCAGTGGCAATGAGAGGGGAGACGAAACATCAAGCTTTGAGGGATATTGAGACAAGTATCAACGAGCTGAACAGCAAGGCAAGAAGCATTGAGAACCAATGCAAGGAGAAGATGTTTAACCTCTCTTTCAGGTGTTGTACTAACAAAGAAGGAACTCTCTTGGGTAAAATAATCGAGAAGAAATTAAAGCCGCGAAGTTCTTCAGAGCGGTTACATAAACCACCTGAAAGATCATTAAAGCTGCCCAATCTGGACACGAAGCCACATATTATCCTTAGCAGTTTCTGTGTTGGAATTGTTTGGTTGAAGGAGAACAAATTCGCTGCTGTCTTTGACAAGCTGAAGACGGATGAGAAAGCCATAGAATTCCAAATATATACTTTATCTGCGAACGGAAGCGTGGATAAAAGTGGGCAGCCATTTAAAGTAAACAAAGATATTCGTGCTAATCAGGGTGAAATTTGTGTTTGCAACAAAGTTGGGCCCGATAAAGCCAGTGTATTATTGGCCTTAGGAAAGGAAGTTATTCGAGTAACTGTAAGTGTAAGTGGTCCTAACTTGAAATGGTTGAGCAAAACATCAAAGCTGCGTAAAGTAGTTCATGGTTTATCGTGGGCTACAGATATTGATAAATGGTATGTTCTATTCGCTTCACCCTGGACTATCTTTCTCGTTACCGAGTCAGTGTCTGCTTCTTCCAAGCGTGTGTTAGGGAGCAACTGGTACTATACTACTCTGTATTCGTTTCAATCTTTAATTGCAGTGGCAGATATAAGTAAGAACGTATTCAAGATTTATGACATGAACAAGAATGACAAATCCATGTCAATCTCACCAATGATTGAAATCGGAAAAGTCTGGCCTGCTAGCGTCACTTGTGACGAGGTTGCAGGTAAATGGTTCTTACTGTGGAAGACAATCGGCGGGAACGCGTGCAACCAAGGGGAATGGTTCATAACAACACATAGCATTTTGTGTCAGGACTACGGACTTGTCCGATGTGGTATACTTTCTGATGGTGACCCGACCGCAATCGCGATTGAAAATGGTCACATAGCAATTCTTTATGACGGTGGCAAATTGTATATGTTTGATGTTGGGCGATCAAACATTTACATGCATGCTAGGTAATGATATATTACAAGAATTAAATTTGAACGAGAACGTACGTTTAACAAGGATACTGAGTATCATTACAAATAAAGTCCAAGATTATACGGTGGTTTATCTATCTAAAGAAAGTAAAGTGTTAAGAACAATTGAAGTTTGAATGCATTCATGACAAATATGATTGTCGATTGCATGCTCATATTTAAGTATCACCACTCGAAAAAAATTAATTATTTCGACTGATTGATTGTTTAAACGGAGGAATTACCGATAGAGCTTTATCTTTGGATTTTTGCCCACCTCATCAAGTAATCTGTCAAAATTTATGGTCAAAACTGATTGTTATTTCTTTGTTTCTTTCATTCATTGAATGATATTTAATTAAATAGATTGACTACAGGGCAGAACCCATCGGATCAAGCTGTGAAAAGCACACTTTCTGCCGATTAGCAACAGTGCATCCACGTGTTATTGATTGATTGATTGAATAATATATTGAATATATTGAATGAATGAATGAATGATTGGTTGGTTGGAATAATTTTTCCATTTTGTTTTTTGTTCGTGTCGCACTTACTTTACCAATATTGAAAAAAGTATATTTTTAAATAACTTTTTTTAAGAACTAGAGTTTAATCTAAGTACATTCAAATCAGTTGACTTATAAGGCATTTCGACCATTTTTCATGGTTCGATTCTTTCATTTGACATTTGCTTTTTGGCATCATTTCATCAAAAATCATTTTGGCTTTGAAATAGCGAAGACTCTATTAGGTTGCAAAGGTATTCTGCATTATAATCATCATAATTTCTTATTAATATGTTTATGTTTCTCCAAACAGAACATCATCGGCATCGTCATCATTATCGTCATCGTCATCTTCATCGTCGTCATCTTCATCGTCGTCGTCGTCATCGTCGTCGTCGTCGTCATCGTCATCATCATCATTCATCATCATCATCATCATCATCATCATCATCATCATCATCATCATCATCATCATCATCA
>JAAAKB020130387.1:0-12632 GCA_010014835.2 Apostichopus leukothele | reverse complement strand
AATGTGATGGTCCTTCAGTCATTTCTGGGTAATGTGATGGTCCTTCAGTCATTTCTGGGTAATGTGATGGTCCTTCAGTCATTTCTGGGTAATGTGATGGTCCTTCAATCATTTCTGGGTAATGTGATGGTCCTTCAGTCATTTCTGGGTAATTTGATGGTCCTTCAGTCATTTCTGAGTAATGTGATGGTCCTTCAGTCATTTCTGGGTGATGTGATGGTCCTTCAGTCATTTCAGGGTAATGTAAACAGTTTAATTTATGATTCTTCCTCAGGGCCAGGAGGTTGAGATAGAGGACATCAAGAGGGTGTATTCATTGTTTCTGGATGAATCCAGGTCTACACAGTTCCTGATGGAATACCAACAAGAGTTCATGTTCAGTGAGAAAGAAGGTAAGGGACGTTTCCGTTATTTATTCATTCATTCACTCTATTAGGATACTTGGATATGGTAAGCCTCATCATAGTACGCCTATTGTGTCATCCAGTTAGGATTAGAGACTGTTTGTTCATAGGTTACTCATGCTAACATCAAGCTTGTCAAAAATGTGTTTTGAAATTGTCAAACATATCAGTTTACAGGTGAGTTTTATAATTGGCAGTCCAGTCTAAATCTACATAGCTGATATTTCTTCATGAAAATATGTACTGCTTTATGTACATACTTGTGTACCTGATCATGTACTGCATGATGTACAGGTTTTGTATCTGACAATGTTCCCAATGTTCACTTGAATATATCTCCCCATCATGTACTGCCTCATGTAGCTGTTTATGTATGCAATCATGTTCCCATCATAATGTATCATGTACCCAATTTTGTATCCCATTGAAAATTAGGTCTCTGAAATCCCTCAACATTATGCGCACACCATATCCTTACCTTAAAAATAGTTGTATTTTCCCTCTGTCACCTTAATGGATTTATTTACTGGTACAGGTATCTTCACGGTTCTTACCTATATCAGATGGCGCAAAGGAAGGGGTTTCGCCAAGATGTTACATATATATGTGTTTAGACACAAATTCCCAATTCACATGAAAGACTTAAATGAATTCAATGTAAAAAAAAATGTAAACAACTATGTAGTAGCTGATAAAATGGGTAATCTATAAGTGATATTTCGGTCACGAGTGTGTTACAGTCAGTAAGCATTTGAAAAGGGCATAAAGACTTTCCACTACCTGGAACTAACTTCATATGTTCCATGGACAGCATGCATGTTTTGTGAAGATTACTTCTTTCCCTGGCTGTGATGTTTAAAAACTCTTTCCCTTTTCTTGTTTTGATTTTTGTTTTTTAGCTGGTGAAGCCGATAAGATGGAAGTAGCCTGATAGTCAGCTGACAAGATGAGTGCCTTGACAATGTATATAAGAGTGATTGTAGTGACAGTTATGGTGTCATCGGTATGATGGTGTCAGCTGTATGATGGTGTCAGCGGTATCTACACCAGGCGAGTACATCGTGTTAACCAGCCTCCAGTGGAAGCCTGTCATCGGCACAAACTGCATTTGATATTTGCTGAACTATTAAAAGATGACTTTTAAAAGGTTCTTGAAGGAAGGTTTTCTACGGTAGAATATATTACTATACTATCCTGCCACCTGTATCACTGCTCGTAGATTCAGACCACGAAATTATTTCATCGAGCCCTTTGAGAATTTGTACGTATCAGATCACAGACAATCAGGGGCCTTTCTACAGCAACAAGTTGGTTTTTGGTGGTTATCGAGGAAGTTACTGGTGTAAAATAAGATCACTACAAGCATTATAGGTAGCATACCTTATGTTTTATTATTACCCAAATGGCTTGACGGTGTGAAATGTCTAACCTGATTCATGGCGTCTTTAGTGTTCCATAATCATGGCCATGTATGTATGTTTCAGTCACGTCAGTGATTCAAATCTCATACTCTATGCTCTTGTAAAAAAATGCAACTTTTAAAAGGCTTTTATTGCGATAACTTTTGCATCTACATTCCAACAGAGGATGAAGAATATGCTGATTTGCTATTTAACAAGTCGATGAGGAACCTGAGGTCTTTTGTTGTTGCTTTTGACACTTTTAACTGGAATATAACTCTAGGGTCGATTGGTATTGTCTGTAGTATATATATATGGAGTGTGACTGAAGGTAGAACATAACAAAACTGCCACCCATAATTGCAAGGTTTGTTATCCGCAATGGAGACATTTGGTTTTGATGATGCTGTGACTTGGTTTTCAGTACTAATGGAAAGAAGGATGTTTTGTTGATCAGGAGTTATTGTATTGTCAGTTGGTTTTACTGTATAGCGCCCTCTTAACTTTGTTGTCCTCTGTAGACATGTTGAACCAACATGGAAATGATCGAATTAGGAATTGCAGTTACTACACAGCCCCCCTCTAGTATTGTTAAGGTATATAGGTGTTGTACCTATTAATTTTTTCCATTTATCTTACAAACTAAGTTTGTCACTTTCCATGGTCGTTATAGCTTAGATAGTTTACAATGGACAGATCCCACCTACCATACAATAGCTGATATGCTGGCACTATCATGCCACAAGTTTAATTGTGAAGATTTTGAGTTCAGAAGAGTTAAAAGTTAAGCATATGGCTTCCCAACCCATGTGCCAACCCTCTTTGCAGAATCTTGTTGCTTCACCAACAAATTTCTAACATGCCTTAAATCACCTTCAATCCTCCTAATTTTAACACCATCGGTAGTTTATTCCATCCTCTCCAACATTTCAGCATCGGTAATAATAATGTGTAACTGAAATCGTGCCACAATGAGTCACTGCACTATGTCCGTAAAGGGATCTTCCCTACAATGGTTAACCAGGCGGATGAGGTATGGTACAGGCAGTGATGTTGAAACTCATTGGTTTAGTAGATACTTTGCAGAGCTGTACAGTACCTCATGCTGAATACTGTATAATTTGAGATGTTGACAGCGCCCTCTATAAGATTCAGACCCCAGTGAAGTGATTTTGTTTGTTAATATCACATGTTATGATGTCACTGTTGTGGACATTTCTGGAAGTACTTGAAGACAAGTATTGTTTTGTAATTTTGTTTATGCTTTTGAAATGTAAACTGTTTATAAAATAAATCATTCCAACAGACATACCGTTTTGTTTCTTTGAATTTATTGTGTTCCTGTATAGAGAATAAGAGTTATTTTGCCTTTGAGAGAGATTGATAGGCGAGAGGGGGATTGGAAGTTGCCAAGTTGAGCTGGTTGCCAGCTGATCAAGATTTTAAAACATCTTGTAAGCAAAGTTTGTTGTATTCTTCACAATTTCTTCATGAAACATTATTTAAACCATTTAAACACAATTTAACAACTGAGAATATTGTCTTGTGCCTTTGCAATTTCATTGCATAAAATCAAATATGAATTCCAGAAAACAATAAATTTAGTTGAGACAGTCCTGCACATTTGAGTCTGTGTTATCTCCATCCTTGCTGTCCGAGCCCTTGTAATTAAGAGAACCAAGTTATCAGCTCGCCATATATTTGTATACACAAATTTAAAACGAATAAACCAACCGGGACTCGAATCCTGGACAGCTGGGTCCATTTCAAAGACTCTTTACTATATGACCTTATTGCCTTCACACATGGTTATCAGCAGAAGTTGATGACAGTGTGAAATGAAGCAGCAATAAGAGGCATAGTCAGTGGTGCAAACAGCAAGATATGGTCCCTTGGAACACTGCCCACTTTTTTGGGGTGAGGTGGGGGGGGCGGGGTCCTCGGATGGGTAAATATACAAATACTATCAAAAAAACAAAACGATGACCGATAGGAAACAAATGAGGTAGAAGGAAAGTTGCTGGTTACACCTGTAGCTGTAGGGAGGGTAGGCCTTGAATGAACACCCTGCAGGGCCGGGCGGGTCCAGGGAAGAGGACCACAGGCCTGGGCCACTTTTCTGAAATTTGTTTGGCATTAAAAGAATAGCTAAACAATCGTTTGACGCAAACAAATACAATTTTAAGGCCAATTCTTTTAAGACATTCGGATGAAATGAAAATCACGATGATTTCTTATGTATTTTTTTCCAGGAGAGTATATTATAAAGGCCTACAGTACGCTGAATTTGGCTGAACTTGTACGTGTTGGACACAATCCGATTTTTGACTGTTCGAATTGGTGTCCATGTGTCTTTAATAACAAATCTAAGTCTGGGTTCTGCACAGTCGAGTTGAAGAACTCCTTTCAAAATGGACCCCTGTGAGAACTCTGGACCTACAGAGCACCCGGTTGGGACAAATTTTACCATACTGCACTTTCATGTCCCTAGGTATCAGCATTAAAAAAACTGTCCCAAATGGTTATACAGAGAGAAATAGTAATGAATGCGAAATACTCAATGAAGAAAGCAAGTATAGTAAATAAGAATATACATCCCGATGAAGTAACAATAATTTGTCTCGTTCTCATTGTGTTCCCTTTCGGTTCTCCTTATTTTGATTTATATTCTGCAAACCCTTCTCAAATTACCACATTCGTGAAGAAGATGTGCATAGCACAGCTGGAACTGACATGTTTTCCAACATCGATTCGATTTATAGTCTAACAAAATCATATCATTGCATAGTATAGTATGATACAGCATGCGAAGGTCAACAAATACCAAGTTGTCGCACCTCAATGTCGGTTTTCCCTTCTCATCAATTCTTCCCTATTATTACGTAGTGAGGGCTGACTCGGGTTAGCCCATAGGTTTACCTTTTCTCCATGAGGAGGAATTCCCTGTCATACAACACTATTTTCTTTTAAGTTAATCGTCTCGTAAAACACTGATGAGATTAATTAACGCCGTGGTATCTAAAAACATCGCCGACTATTGATAAACGTGTAAAAACTTAGTAGCGGATTAAGAGCTTAATCCGAAGCACGTCTTCTCATGTGTCCAAAGTTTTGTGTCCTCCGAGCTACAACAAAACGACCGGAAACAGTTGTAAACTTTTTCTGCCAATCACACAGCAGGATTCCGTGTTATATGAATTATTAATGATATATGAATATTCATGTTCAACAATCTCACACTACTTTCTGTCTTGTTATTGCTTCGTACTAACTTTGTACGTCTAGCATGTATCACGTACGTAGCTATATATGATTGCGCTGCATGCAGAACACAACGCAAAGTCTTATTAACTCAATAACTTCTCGAGGAAATCACTGCGGACTCTAACCTCCTCTCGCTTATTTTGGGCCCTATCTCCTACCGTGGGAGATTATTGAAAGGTACGTAAAAGAATCATGGGAAATTTATCATTCCTCTTGCGACAATTTTTATTTTCATTTTATTTTCATTCGGAATATTCTAGGAACAAAGATTTAAAATAGGTTTCAAACGTTCATAAATGTTAGCTAGGAGTACCTTGGTATGTGAACTATGTATGCTGGTATAACAGCACATGGTGATGCTATGGCGACTGCGTGGAATAGGAGACAGCAGACGGGCATATGGTGTTATAGGCGCTGTTTGATGTCTGTGTTTAGGAGAGATAGGTCGTAAAATGACCAACAGAGATGTCATTCTTGTACACGAGCTGACTAGTCTGTATGCCTATAGGTATTTGAAGCTAACTTCAATGGACTGAAGTAGGAAATACATGTTGACTGGACTTGTCTGTAAAATTATTCATACTTCACACTACACTAATTAAAATGCCTTGCCAGTGCCATAGTGGAGCAACTGCTTACTGCTTTTTTTCTATATGTAAAACTATTAGTGCATGTAGATTTTTCCCTGGCTTCCATTTCATTGAATTTCCAGACTAGCCACATACCTATAATATTTGTAGGACTAGCACCCAGGCAAATGTGGACCTATGAAAATGGGTGGGGTGGGATCGAAGGGGAGGGGTAGTAAGGGTGCAGGTGAGGTGATTGCCCCCCATCTGACCTTCATGTGTTCAGTTAAGTGTGTGCTATGGCCCAGTTCTGTCGGTGCTTAGAATATAGCGCATTCTTGAAACTATCAAACAATATTGGTTATCTTTCAGGAAGGTTACTTTCCAGGTATCTTTGAGAGTCTTCATAATTATAAGTCTGTTGAATTCAATGATGTTTCAAACAATGCTTTTTTTAGTGTGGCCTGCAGTAGTAATAGTCTAACCAGGGCTCCTGGCCAACATGACTTTTGAACCAGGATTCAACTCTCACATGGAAAATCTTGAGTTAAATATTCCTAATGATTTGAAAGTTGTTCATCTTGCATACTATAGACTACAGTACGTGAATGATGGTTTAATTGGTTTCCTTATACTTGAAAGAGAATTATAGAGGATAGCTGGTATTTAATACTGGCGAATTGTAGCTGCGCACAATTGGTCAAACCATGGAAGTACAGAATATGTTCAAAACAACATATTATGGTCAAACCATTGAAGTACAGACTGGTCAAACCATGCATACAGTACAGTAGAAGTACTATATGAACATACAGTATGGTCATAACAATGAAAGTACAGAATATGGTCAATCCTTGGAAGTATATATGGTCTTGCAGTTGGTAAAAAGTTGGGCATTCATTTAAATTCAATTTTACTAATTTTAATTTTTTGACCATATGAATGTTGCAGAGTTTTGGATCACACACAACAAAACTTACTGTACAAGTTTTATAGACATGTGCCAAACCTGGGCTCGATGGCTGTATAGAAAGTCTGCAACATATCAAAATGAATTTTGTGTCTAAAGTCATCATAAGTGTGAAGCAAATGATGCATACATGTACATGTATGTAGACAGACCCCTCTATAGTCTATATGTGTCTCTGTCTCTCTCTCTTGGACAAACATGGGACTTCAGAATATTCCTGCTTGCTTTGGAGTCTTTAAGTGTTCCACTTTTTAATGAGGGGGTTATCTTTGTGTGGCAAGAATTTAACACTTTACTCTTCACAACAACTCCAGATAAATGGGAACCAGAAGAGGACAAACAAATCAAAAAAGGCAATAAACAAACATGGCGGACCATCAAGCCATGCACACAAAACTAACAAATAGGCTTATTGGGAGATTACAGACAAAAGTTCTGTACCAATGTGTATAGGAAACGACAAATTTAATAGGCTCTTAATGGTGTACAGACCAATAGAGGCTTGTTTGCAGATTAAATTCAATTATGAATGGCAGAGATAGTTTCAGCTCCATCTGCGATCTGTCAACATGTGTGAGCAAAGAACGATTAACGTGTACGGCTAAAAGTCATCACAAAAGTCATCATGGAATTTGTCACAGCTCTATACCACACATCTGCAAGACTGTATGAGGGATGTACTGCCTTGCATCTACATAGGACAAATCGTTCTCAAAACAAAAAATTCCAAACATCATCAAAACTGTCCATTAAAGTGGAGTGATGGATGAATCACTCTGCTCGCAAACGAAGGATCTGAATTAAAATTCAAAGTTCTACTTCAATGATTCATTCATTGAGAAAGGTCATTAAGTATGACCAAAGGTCAACAAAGGGCTCTTAGATTGTGTTAGATTCACTCAGCATGAAGAACAACATTGCACATCGACAACCTGGTTGTAGCTCTCTATGCATAGATTCTGAAAATGATATATTGTATCAAACTTACGATGTACTATTCAAACAAGAATAGTTATTGATCAAACAAATAAGAGTTACCCCCAAATATTTTGTGAACGAAGGAAGGTTAATGAGCAAGTGATTAATAAATTTTATTGCATTAATTCTCAACAATTACTCACCCAGATATATACGTTTTCATGTTTGTGTACATATATAATATTAATATGTCGTTTACACTACGTTACAACGCAGTCTCAAAAACCTCCAATTCTGCTAATTTGAGGCTGCAGTGATATCAATTTACACTGTAATTACAATAATACTTGGTGACCTAACACACTAATTGAAAACAAAACTGAGAGCATTGCATATTTTGTGCACTCACATTCCCTTCTGCACAGCATGGGTTTGTGGTTTCTTAGAATCAATGTGCCATGGTGATGCCATATAAGAAAAATAAGTCCTGTATATGTCACATAGCCACAGTCTATGGAGCAGCTTGGACAAATATTAATGTACATGTATACAAGTATAAATGGCATCCACACGTACATAGCAATTATTCACAGACTATTGGGTCGTAACCCAACTTAACAGCGACCGTCAGAGAAAAGATTTGGTGGGTTACAAGCACGCTTCAGAAAATCCCAAAAATTACTAAATTATATTCCATGGATTGTAACATTCATGTTTGGCCCAGCTTGGAAGATCCTGGACCATACATCCAGGTCCAGTCCATCATGGGATAATCTGGACCCTATATCCAAGTCCAGCCCATCTTATATCCTAGACAAAACAGATTAAAGTCCAGTCCATCTTGGAATATCCTGGACCCTATATCCAAATCCAGCCCATCTTAAAATATCCTAGACAGTAGGCCTACTGATTAAAGTCCAGCCCATCTTGGAATATTCTGGAGCCAATATCCAACTGTAGGCTACAGCACCTTGGAATGACCAAGAAACTATATCCAAGTCCAGTCTTGCTTTCCTGGACCCTACTCCAGCCCAACCCAGCTTGGAATTTATCCTGGACCCTGTACATTCATGTCCAGCCCATCTAGGAATATCCTGGCCCCTATCTCCAATTCCAGGCTATAGTACTTTTGAATGACCTGGACCATATCCCAGCCCAGGCCAACTTTCATGGACCACATTCAATTCCAGGCCAGCTTGGAATGTCATTGAAGTTATTCAGTTGCTTGCAGAACAGCTCTGGAATATTGGTTTTACCATACTGTATGTATAATGGTTTGACCATATTCTGTACATTCATGGTTTGACCATTCATGGTTTGACCATGATGTATAGTACTTCTACTGTACTGTACTTCCAGTTCCATGGTTTGACCATATTCTGTACATTCATGGTTTGACTATTCATGGTTTGACCATATGTATAGTATTTCTACTGTACTGTACTTCCAGTTCCATGGTTTGACCAGGGAGCTGCTACTCTCCCTGGTTTGACCATATTCTGTACTTCAATAGTTTGACCATATTCTGTACTTACTTGTTTTGACCTTAATGTTCTGTGTATACCCTTCCATAGGTTGATCATGTACTAGCTTATACTGTACGTATACTGTGTTTCCATAGTTTGACTCTAATTCATAGATTGAGTAACATACAGCTAGTATACTGTACAGATCTTGGATGAAACAAACACTTGAGGTCTCTGTTTCATAGTTTGACCATATGTTGGTTTGACCATATTCTGTACATGGTTTGACCATATGTACTAGAACTTCTACTGTGTACTTTAATGGTTTGACCATATTCTGACTTCAATGGTTTGACCATAATATGTTTTTACCTCCATGGTTTAACCATATTCTGTACATATATATACTTCCATAGGTTGATCATGTACTAGCTTATACTGTACGTATACTGCGTTTCCATAGTTTGACTCTAATTCATAGATTGAGTAGCATACAGTATATACTGTAGATCTTGGATGAAACAAACACTTGAGGTCTCTGTTCATGCTGGTAATGGATTATTTATCTCAGCTAGGTCTGTATTCACTGAAGCATGAGTATACTTCCTCTGCATGTATAGGAGCAAGACAACAGGACTGTACAACAAAGTCTGCCACAGTTTGCTAGACGTACTTTACTAAAACTGGCATTTTGTTCTCTTGACTAGAGTCTGTTGTCATCAGGCCTTCTGGACCATCCATTTAAGATATAGACCAGGTGATGGTAAACAGAATGTATTACCTGTACTTTAGTGTATGTCAAAAAATCCAAAATCATACCAAGGAATTTCTTTAAAGTTAATGTGCCATTAAAGTTAATGTATGTAAATGAAACAAAGCAATACTTTGTGGGATGCAAATCTATCTAGACAGAAAGAGTATTGTGGATGCATATAAAGTACAGCGAATAATTTATCCAGTATTGCATCGCAAAATGCTATACAAAATGCGTGATTTGCAGTACAAACTGTGTAAAAGATGTGTACAGCAGGTTTCTACACAGTTCTATTTTGGACAATCAAAAGTGATACACAAAATTTTGAACACTAAATTATGCCCTGTGCCTACATTAACTTTATTCCTCAGGAGATGCTGTGTACAGTACACACAGTAAGTAGAACATGTATATGATGTTTTCTCTAATTTTGAATTTACTGTACATGGCCTACATACAGAACAGTCTTACAACTAATAATGTGCATTAATTACTACATAACTTAAAACATTGGATATATGCAGTGTAAGGAATTGTACTGCTTACATGTATGTATATGAACAGTATAATCTTCAGCACTTGGTATTCTTGTTGTCTACAAACAGTTTATAATATATATACACTACAGGTATAGAACACTACATGAGAGATTTATCATATATATCGGACTACTTTTTTTCCTTCACTAGTACCTTGTTTGGTGTTGATATTTCAGTCTATGAGTCACTAACCTAAGGGCATCCTCCATTTCACATACTTGAGGTATTCGTGGTGTCTTGAAGGTTTCCCCCTCACAGTCTCAACCTGCCTTATCACAGAATGACAGCATTCTTTTGACAGCTTGTATATATCTTCATGTTCCGGGTAAGCTGGAAGTCAAGTTTGATATGTAGAGTACAATATGAGAGATCTATGCTAGAGGGCTCCTCTGGAAAGCAGTGCTTCTACACTGAGCAGGATTACCCTCATTAAAAAAAGAAGAAAAAAAAGCCACACTACTGCAAGATATATAGCTGAAGACTGTGGAACTTGCAATGACCTTGAATATAAGTAGCCTTAAATGTCATTTTTTTTTCTTGCCTCTCAGATATAGAAGACCCCATAAGTCTTTAAGGTCTGTAATTATGGTTGCCATACTCTAAAAGATCGTCTCTACTTTTACCCTCACTAAGTAGAATTAATTCACTCCTCAGAGGCAAGTTACCCGGGTATCAAATCCAACATCAATTTAGAGGAATTCATAGACCATCCAGCCAAAACTACTACTTTTTGCAAGAGCTCTACCAATACCTGCCCCCCCCCTCCCCCTGAATACAGTAGTACTGTACCTGCATGCTAAGATATAGGAGAACTGCATCGAATGAGACAAGATCTGAATGCCCTGCATCGAGCCCATCCCCCTGATTCCACAAGAAATATAAGAGAGAGAAAATTGCAAAAGGAAGGAATATTATGCTGGATAAAATTAATTGAAAGTTTTGTTATGATTTTTTTTCCATTAGTGCCTGTTGTCCCCTGGTAATCTGAGCCATGGACGCAGAGGAAAGAGCTCGTCGCAGGGAAGAGAGGAGAAAGAAAAGAGAGGAGGAGAGGTGAGGGCGCTCTTAATGTATTGTCCCTGTTCCTCTCATAACCATCTACATAATTTTCGGTGTGACGTGAAAGAGTGAATTCATATAAAATGCTGTGAATAATTGTTTTCGGCTCTGCTTGAAGCTTGTAACATATTGGGTACAATTTTACATTATTGTACAGTAGATTAGGCTGAGTACTTTCGCTGTGTACAATTTAGTCAACTTTCGGATCAAATCGTTAGAGTACACCTTTGTTACAAACATGTAGGCTGGGTACATCTTATAGTGGAGGGCAATGAACCAGAGTAGGGTACATTCACTGCATGTACAGTAGACAGTATAAGTACAATACACGTAAGTATGTAGAACTGACTACAACAGAAATTAACTGACTTAAACATTATCTGTAGAACACTAGAAATGCATGACTTAATTATGTTACAAAACTTTACAGAAAGTTGCTGAGAAAAGGTGAGTACAACTGAAGAGGTTAATATTGTAATATTATATCTGTGTTTGCAGTGTACATAGCTCTGCTTACAGTAAACTAGTACATGAGGTGAGTACATGACCTTCTATGTACGGTAGCTGTGTACATAGTAATATGGCTGAGAATCAGTCTGTAGTAGGTGAGTACAACTGAAGAGGTTAATATAGTAATATTATATCTGTTTGATGTGTATAGCTCTGCTTACAGTAAACTTAGTACATGATGTGAGTACTACATGACCATCTATGTACGGTAGCTGATCTATGTACGGTAGCTGTGTACATAGTAATATGGCTGAGAATCAGGCTTTAGTACTAAAGTGAGTATAACTGACTCTATGTACGGTAGCTGTTTACATAGTAATATGGCTGAGAATCAGGCTGTAGTACTAGGTGAGTACAACTGACTCTAGAGGTGAAACTACAGGACTAAGGTGCTGTTGGCAGTGTACATAGCTCTGCTTACAGTGAACTAAGTACATGATATGAGTACTACATGTCCTTCTATGTACGGTAGCTGTGTACATAGTAATGTGGCTGAGAATCAGGCTGTAGTAGGTGAGTACAACTGAAGAGGTTAATATTGTAACATTATATATGTTTACAGTGTAAATTGCTCTGCTTACAGTGAACTAAGTACATGATGTGAGTACTACATGTCCTTCTACGTGTACGGTAGCTGTGTACATAGTAATGTGGCTGAGAATCAGGCTGTAGTAGGTGAGTACAACTGACTCCCTGACTAAGGTGCTGCTTGCAGTGTACTGATAGTGTCGTACCATAAATCATAAATTTCTTGGGTACTTTTTTCATTGTGTGGATGA
>JAAAKB020130277.1:0-12634 GCA_010014835.2 Apostichopus leukothele | reverse complement strand
GCACATGGGAGGTTGGTGGTTGGGTGGGTGTGGGGTGGGGGGGAGGGAGGGTATACTGTTATTGGCCATTGGTGCTGAGAGAGAACCTTGGTGGGGCTCCAGGTGGGGTCAAGCTGTAACATTTTCAGATATTTCTTGTTCTATCATAGCAATACTCAAGAGAACAAAAATACATATTTAATGGAGGAATCATTCTAAGTTGTCAATATTTCGAAAATTGTTAACAGGTAGGTAACCCCCTCCCTCCCTCTATCTGCTCCTTCATAACTCAAAATATTTTGACAATACTTCATCTGACTGTTAAAGAATGATGGTAGAATGATCAAAGGTTATATTAAATACAGCCATCTCATGTAATGAATAGTATCTTTTCTGTGTGTCACAGTAATGAAAGCATACCCCAGATTGTGTTTTATTCTCAAATTCAAGTTTCAAGTGACATAAGTTTAAACTTTTCGGATTGACTTGTTTTGGGGTTGTCAAACATTGCCTCTGATAAAACGGCCAACTACCAACACTTGTATTTACCAGCAAAAGTACCCCTTCTGTACTTGGAGGAATTAAACTGCCTCTATCGCAGCACAATGAAGATTAAATTAGCTCTTCCTTGGGAATGAGAGAGCAAAGGGTACGTATGTACACCTGAGGGAGGTGAGGGCAGCAACCAGCATTCAGGCCTAGTGCATCCTAGGGATGCTAGTGGACTCCCCAACTGTCTAGAGAATGCTGTGGTTTAGACATTTAAACCACTAGCTTTCCATACCCAGCAGGCAAATAGAAACCCGCATTTCTTGACCCATTCAAAAATCAAACAGGATTGGTTTGAAAAGGAATGACGGTGACAGCCTAGAAAATAGAAATGCAAAATCCAATGAATTTACTGGTCACCTAAAGGTTTAAGCAACTCCTTGGAAAGAGAATAAGCCAGCTTTCATCAACCATCATCCCATGAAAAAAAAAAAAAAAGAGCCAACTGGATGGACTCCTAGTTATTATATTGCCTATTCTGTGGGTAGAATGGGTCTAAACATGATAGCAGTTAGTAAAAGACACTTTAAATTTAAAATATAAAAAAAAAAAAATCTCTGTATTTTGTTGGAAACGTCAAACTTTTCACAAAATGCTGACATTTATTTGAAATATCTGTAAGGCCTACCACCTTTCACAGCTAATTCTGAAAGCCGAAGGGGGTGGGGAAGGGGTGGGGGAGGTGTGTGAGGTGAATTGAAATGTAATAAGAGTGTACTGACTAAAATAAGTCATCATTACACACACAAAATATGGTTCCTTTAGGTTCGAGACTAACCCTATCTTTCGGAAACGGTTTCCCAAGGAGATGATCTGTGATATCTTTTCCGTCGTAAATCCTGTCTCCGGGTAGAGTGACGTTGGCGAGCGACGCTATCGTCAGGTAGATGTCGAGCATGCTGGCGGTGACCTCCGAGATTAGACCTCCCTTGATGGTCCCCGGCCAGTAAACTGCTGACGGGACACGATGGCCCCCTTCCCAGACGGTCATTTTACTGGTGCTACCTCCACCGCCTACAAAAAGACAAATATGAACTCAGTAACACTGCACTTGCAAATACTATCATCAAATACTACCCTGGTGGGGTTCTATAGTTCTAAGTACTGGTGCCATACTGTTACTGTAACTCACATTCACAGTAACAGTCACATTCAGCCTGTACATTTGTCTCTTCATAAAGATGAACACACGAGTCGATAAACTTGGAAATCCCATTCGTGTGCCTCTCAGTGGCTCTCTTCAAAGTTTGACGTAGTCCGCACGGAGGACGCTTGCAAATGTGATTTCTGCGTGTTCATCTGCCAATGACCAATCGAGCAGCACCGTGCAGTCAGGAAGATTTGCCCACTTTTGCCTGCATGACAGTCACGAATATTGGGGCGTCGATTGGGGCAATTGCGCGTGATTAGTGCAAGACAGCAAATATATCGTAATAAAAACTGTTATTATTAACTAATAATTAATGTTAATTATTAATAATTATTATAAATCATAATAATAGCAGCACAATGCGTCAAGAAGGAAAAGCAAACTAAATCCTATAATTGAAAGCTGGTTGTCTCTCGGCTTCAGTTAATAACTAAAACTATGAATGAAGACATTTTTTAAGTTCTTGATGGTCCCTCATATGACCAAGATGACAAAATTTCAAGATACATGAATAGGTGACAATTGTTGTTATGAAAACACACTCGAAAGCCCGATGCATGACACTATTTCCTGCTGGATAATGAAACTTAATCCTTCATTCTTACCTATTCTCATAGTATATTAGATAACTTTTATGCGGTTAAGTTTTTCCAAGGGATATGGTTATAAGGTTTAAAAGGTGATGATCTTATTAAAGTACATACTGCATGATTCGTTACCAAATCTATAAATAACAACTTACCCCCTACATTCAATGATATTTGCTCTGTACTAATGTTATTCAACACTACGATACAAGACATGCTGATAATGTTTGCTGATGTGCAGCTCATACAAAACTTTGGAAAATATAACTTTTTAAAGATATCATGCCACTTTAAGACTTGTAATACAATACCAACGAAAATGAAAATGTTACGGTCTGCTTCACATTTCAAAAGAAAGACAACTAACTAATGAATGGAACATTATTAATGTTATATCTCTCATAACTCTGTTTGAGTTATTAATTATGTATCCAGCCAGCACCTGGATTATTATACACAACAATCAACAAGGCATGCAAAATATTCAATTGAAGTAGTGTCATTGTAAAGAAAAAATGTAAATAAGTAAATGTAAATTTTTCTTTTCATTTTTTATTGGTTGGGAGTATTCTACTGTTAAGTTTTATAGGGACACTACTTTCACACACTTGATTAATATACATTGTTATAAGTTATGTAAATTGTATTTCTACCTGTCAGTTGTAAAGAAACAACTAAACTTGAACTTGAATATGAAACCTAATTTCACAATAAAACCCATCACCCTAAGGGGTGGGTGGGGTGCAAGGGGGGGGGGGGAAGGAGGCAATAGGACACAGTTTCATCCTTGGTACATTCTACAAGGGACATTAGACTGAATAATGTAGGTTGAGAAAAGTTTTAGGGGCCATTTCTTTTTTTTTTTTTTCATATGGCCTGGTATTTGTGTACAAAACTATAAAGGAAATAAAGTAATAAAAAGTGGAAAAGATACTATACCTTCCATCTTTTGCCAAACGCCAATGAAAGGACTAGGATCCCCTCCAAGCTCACATTTAGCTTCCCAAGGTCCATTGTCACCTGACAAAGAGAAAAGATAAACGTTTGAAGGTTACATATAGATGAAATTAATTTGTTTTACCATAATATTAGAAAAAAAATCCCAAAATGGAATATTGGATATCTTACATGACTATTGACTAGACAGATCACCTGGTGACCATAATATAGTTTGCTGAGAGACTTCATAGCATAGTAGGCTTAGGCTCATGGTAAGCCTAGGTATCGACTAGCTTAGGCTACCTTAGGGATGGTGAGCATATGTATGGATTTCCCCTGATGAGTTCTCTTCATAGCAAAGTACAGAAGGCTTAGGCTCATGATAAGCCTAGTGATCGACTAGCTTAGGGTCAGGCTACCTAAGGGATGGTTAGCCAGCCAGTTGGGACAATTTCCTAATGCTAATACCTCTCTAAACTGTCGTCCCATTTCATGCTTCAAAGAACTAGTATTGACAGTACAAACATTTCCTAACCTTTAATCTGATAGAATTCATATTGCTCATACTGCTCTGCATAGTGCTCTGAGGCGGGACATGACAGTACAGTATAGAACTAAAATTGTCCCAACTGGGTAGATGTCAAGCATTAGGTTTCACATATTCATTGTATGGACTTCAATGTCAAGAGCCTATTATACATACCCATTGCATTGACACTGATGTCAAGCAGTAACTATGCATATTCATGTTTGGACTTTGATGTTGTCAAGCAGTAACTATGCATATTCATGTTTGGACTTTGATGTCAAGCAGTAACTATGCATATTCATTGTTTGCGTTTGCATATGTCCCGATTTGCCACCGATAAGTTCTCTTTTCCTACTGATTATATGTAAAATAATTTCCAGAAAGTTGAGTAAGCTCTGACACAGAAGTAATAAATACAATCGGAAAAAAAAAATTCTTGATGGTTATTCACTCACCCGGCAATCTAGCTACTCCAATTTGAGCACAGAAAGGCAAATTGCTAATAGCGACAGTCCTTAAGCTGTTTACTGATTTACAAGGCATTTTTGCAATTTCATTACCTTTTTTCACAAACGTATAATACAACTTACAATAAATGTTTACCCCTCAAAGGGGGAGGAGTAACACCTCAAACTTAGACCCCTCCCCATAAAGCTGCAACAACTTGTTCTCCTTTCTTCAGATAAAATATGGCAATCATAAATCTTAAGCTAAGGCTCTTAAAGTGCTGTCGGCCTATGGTAAGTGGAGAGAATGTTTTTACACAAGTAAATTTGCTTTAAACAACAGAAAACATAAGATTCTTGAATTGCTAACTATATGTTGAAATGTTAAGGAAAAAAAATGTTAGATATGAAATGCTTGCCAGCAATATAATAAGCCATTCAGCACAGAATATTCTTGTCATGTTTTATTGTTTTGTTTATACGTGGAGCTAGTGTGTACCACAGAACTGGCATAAAAACTGAAACTTCTCTCGCAAGAGCAAACCGCAGTTTTATTTTTCGATCTACACTGTCATGCAACAGAGAAACCATTGGCTGATGGGGATGGGTTGTCCTATTTCTTCTCCTGAACCGCTCAACGGAGCTTCTTAACGATACGTCGAGAGAAAACGTTTGATTGACTTCACGAATACTTCACCTGCAACCCAGACCAGAGTGTTCTTTTCTTGACCGGTCTCTTTGACAGCGCTCACAATGGTTTGAACCGTGTTGTCCATTTCCAAGAGTGTATCTCCGTAGATTCCTTTGTTCAGGGACTTGTTCTTGAAATGGTCCATGTAGAGCAGAGGTACGTGCATGTGAGTGAGTGCCGCATACAGCAGGAAAGGCTTGTCATCTTGTCTTGAGAAACCGAAATTTAGAGAAAGAATTTAAACCAAAATTAGATCAAAAGAAGAGTGGCGGATATGATCGGAACAGGAGAGCAGTTGGCATCTGTTGACACCGCTGAATTTTGTATAAATTTATTTTTGTAAAAATTTATATTTTATGAATTTCTATAACGCACAGATAGCATAAATAGTCAATGTTAAGCATTTAATTAATTAGTAGCTAATTGGGAAGCTGAATCGGCTATCTGGATTGTTAGATACTCTCAAATATCAAGTATTTGCTACTTTCAGTTTTGATTCTTTGATTAAAGAAAAACTACCTACATTATTGAGAAAGAAATGTGATCATTAATTTTTTCTATTTTTTTTCTAGTTGTATTGCATTATAATCTGTTACTTATTAATTTTTGTTGTTGTTGCTTGATATGGCAGGGTTATGGAGGCAGTTAAGAACCAGTTTGGTAGCGTAACCATGGCAACAATACGTAACCTGCCTCCGGATAAGTTCCCGGCATTAGTGATCATCATGCGGCTACACTCTAATACACAGGTGTTCTATGTGTCTCAAGGTAAGTCAATACCTAGCAGACGACAGCATGTATCGTAAACTACTCTATTGCTTGGCCCATCGCATAATGTGTATGAATTAACCATGTCATGTTATATTGTATGTATAAATTATCCATGTCATGTAGTATTATGTGTATGAATTAACTATTCCATGTTGTATTGTATGTATGAATTAACCATACCGTATTGTATTGCATGTATGGATTAACCATGTCATGTATTATGTGTATGAATTAACCCTGTCATGTTGTATTGTATGTATGAATTAACCATGTCATGTTATTGTATTATGTTTATTAATTAACCATGTCTTGTTGCATTGTATGTGTGGTTTGTATTGTGTAAATGAATTAACCCTGTCATGTTGTATTGCATGTATGGATTAACCATACCATGTTGTATTGTATGTATGTATTAACCATACCATATTGTATTGTATGTATGGATTAACCATACCATGTTTTATTGCATGTATGGATTAACCATGTCGTGTTGTATTGTATGTATGGATTAACCATACTATGTTGTATTGTATGTATGGATTAACCATACCATGTTGTATTGTATGTATGGATTAACCATACCATGTTGAATTGCATGTATGGATTAACCATGTCATGTTGTATTATGTGTATGAGTTAACCATTCCATGTTGTATTGCATGTATGGATTAACCATACCATGTTCTATTATATGTATGAATTTACCATACCATGTTGTACTGTATGTATGGGTTAACCATTCCATGTTGTATTATATGTATGGATTAACCATGCCAGACATGTACTTCATCAATTCTCTTTGATTCCGTAGGTGACACTAGTCTAGATGAACTAATGACCAACTTTGTCAACGCTGCCGAAGTTTTCAACGAGGGTAAACAAACAGAGATACAGATGGAGGTGAGTATTTAGAAACGTTCCAGTAACTAAGGAACATGTCTCCATCAGTTGCGGAACCAATCTCTCCCCGATCGATCCAGTGATATTGTCTCCGATATTGTTCATTAGCTAAGTATCTTTCAGGTTCTGGGTGGAGTAGGCTCTGGGAACCCTAGAACACTCATTATTTTTTTCTAATATTCACTTTTCAAATTTCACTTTTGGGCAGACAAGATGTGTTTTTACAACTTTGAATGCATGATGATTGCTACATTGTTCTCTTTGGCTTTGAAGATTGTTTGGTTTTTTTTAACTTGCAGGAAGAAAGAGAGTCTTCAGAAAGACTGAAACTAGAGCAAGATCTCGCTTACCAAGAATCATTAATTGTTGACAGAGCTAAGGTAATTCACTTCGCTATTTACTTCGCTCCTCGCTTACCTGTCTCCTCACAACCTTAGCACCTCGTACTACCGTGCCTATAAAGTCCTGGTAAAATAATAACACTGTGCGCCCTCTATGACTGGACCCCCCGGTCACTGCCATTCCTTCTCATTCTACCATTAAAAGTGTCATCACACGGATTTCTTGTGGAAAAATTTCCCTTGGATTTCGTCTTGGTTATATTTGCGATCGTTGGAAGTTTTCTTTCTTTGGATTCTTAGGAGTGTTGATTCTTGGATTCTTAGAAGTGTTGATTTCAATTTCTGCAACAAAATACCCCCATTCAGTTTCATGCATTAAAGCAAATTTCTGAACTGTCTTATATAGTCATATTTTGCCTTACAAAACTTATCGCATGGCTGAGCCTTATGATCACCTTGACTTGGGTTTTCATATCGGGACCACTAAAATTATTGATTTAAAAAATTCTTCCTTTCAAATTCCATGCAGTTTTGTACTGTGTTATATAGTAAGCTTTGTTCAGATTGCAACTTGTAACTTTTCGCATGGTCGAGTCTTTGTACTGTCAGCTTAACTGCTGTCGGCCGTTTTTAAGGAACCAGCAAATATATTCATTTCAATCTCTATACAGTAGCTGGATAAAAGATATGTATGAGGTGAGTGGGTGGTTAACAAATTCCCAAAACAGGCGGTTTTTATCAACAAAGAAAACTTTTTCTCTGCTGTTGTCATTTGCAATTTCCAGAGAATATGCCCCATTAATTCAATTAATAACTTTAATGAACACTCAATTAGCTGTAAACACTATCACGTTCTGGCCTGGATAGTCGTGGTAATATTTAATTAAAATGTGAAGATTTTTCAACCGAATCTGTTTTTTTATTACCCAGTGCCAGTAAAAAAAAGGGTCTAGTTTCATTTGTAAGATTCAGAGAAACGTAGCTATTTAGCAGCTGCCAAATGACTTTTAATTTTTTTTTATACTCATTGCTATCATAACTGCCAGCATTCCTAGAAGTTGCAATTAGCACAGCAGTTATGAGTTTAACATCTGTCCACAGATTGTCATAAAGGTGTCATTCTGTGAGAATAAATTGCCTATAAAAAAGTCTAGACAAAGATACATGTACAAGAATGGTTAACATTGAAAATATTGAAAATACTAAGATGCAGGCAATTTAATAATTATTTATAGGCCCATTGCTTGTGAAGCTATCATAAACAGAATTCCAGTTCAACCCAGGTTCTTTCCCAGGTAAAGAAAAATATGCTGAGGAATCTGCATATCCAAATATAAGATACAGGCCTCTTCCAGTTTCTTCCAATTGTAATAGGAAAATGAAAGTAAAGAAGTCTTAAGAATTTCATAGTATTTGTTAATCAATGTACTGAAAGACAACAAATAAATCCTACACAGAGGTGTGGGGGGGGGGAATTGTCTGCCCAAGACCCACCACCAATCATTCTTCTTCTAGTAAGCAGCAGGGTTTGGTGGAAGTCACTGACAGACTACAGTATGAACCTGGATTTACCAATAAACCACTTCCTAGAACTTATTATTCGGCCTGCTGCAACCTTTTCTGCATCCACTGAGCACTTTCCTCTGCAATGTTGCATAAGATATTTAAGTAATCGCCTCGGAATTGACACAACTGTAAAAATTTGGTGATTTTTGCTTTTGTTTTAACGCCGAGAAGAGAGAAAAGCCGACTTTCTGCAGATGAGAAGACTTTCAAGAAGAGAGAGGTGTTAACTATCATATTATATTATAAATGATATACTGTAAATAACAAAACCTTGTTTTCTTTTCCAGTTTTGTTCCATTCTTCTGAAAGAATCCAAACCCTGGGGAATATGTACAACCATCTGATGGGGGTAGATTTTGTTTTTCTTTGCTTGTCTTGTTAATTCTTCATTTCTCGTTTATGTTTTCCGTCAGGCTGGGATATCTGTTCCGATGACTTGGCGGTCGCCATGGAAAAGGCGGCCGTGTTAAACTGGAACCTGCAACAGAAATTGAAACCTCACCTCAAGAAGCTGAAACCGAGGTCCTCCATCTATAGAAAGGACTTCATCGCCGCTAATCAGGAAGGTAGAGCTAATAACCTCATCTCTGGAACCAACTGGGAGGCGGTGACCAGAATTCGGGAAGATATACAAGACTTTAAAGCTAAGAAACAGTTAGACAAGGTGAGACAGATGGGTTGGTTGAAATCTATCAAATTTTAAAAGGGTGTTCTGAAAGGGAAATTTACTTTAAATGGTAAAATATGAAAATGTTAATTTCTTAGAAGTTATTTTTTTTCAAATTTGAAATTTTATGGAACAGTAGAATGGACTGTTCTTTTTGGCTCAATAAAATAGCTGAAAGTGTTGTGGGTTGAAATTCATCAATTTGAAAGGTTGAGGAATGAGAAAGAATGAGAAAGAAATCATTAAAGGGATATTCTGGTATAATTCAATTTAATTTAAAACAAAGAAGCTGGATATTTTCTGCATTGTTGAACAATGCAGCTCCTTACGGCTGGTATGAATATCAATTTTCCAAATTTTCTGTGAAATTATTTTAATCCGTCTGGCAACAGCAGGATGAACTATGTGAGCACAGTAATTGAGTTGTGAATGGAATTTTATTTCTTTGTCTTTATAAATGTTGAAATCATATATCCACAGAGGAAGATAATGATTCTACAACAAAATTGTCACTTTGAAAATTCTAAAGAGAACATTGACAGCTAAGCTATTCTACCAAAGTACCACATTTTTTTCAAGGATAAATCAATATTTTTGTTTGTTTAGTTTCCTTCCTTCCTTTGTTTCCACTGTAGGTCATTATCCTTTGGACAGCCAACACGGAACGTTTCTGTTCAGTTGAAAAGGGCCTCAACGACACCGCCGATGTCCTTCTTAACTCGATCAAAAAGAATGCCGCCGAAGTATCGGCCTCGACCCTATTTGCAGTGGCTTCCATATTGGAGGGTTGTTCATTTGTGAACGGTTCTCCGCAAAATACTTTCGTTCCAGGCGTCATTGACCTGGCCGAGCAGAAGGGGGTGCCGATAGCCGGCGACGACTTCAAGTCAGGTCAAACAAAGGTCAAATCCGTTCTGGTCGATTTCCTCGTCAGTGCAGGTATCAAGGTAAGAGTGGAACACCATTCGTATATATGTAGAGAGAGAGAAGATGCAGTAAGGGAATCAAGAGCTTAGAGCATTGAGAACAGACAAGTTTTCTTCAGATTATAGTAACGTTTTCATTTTCAAATTAGACGCAGATTCAGCTTTTAGGATGATTTCATGTTGTTACTTTTGTTTTGTAACAACGTGTAATTATACAGTGCCCTTGGCACCTCTCTCCTTTTAGTTTGCGTCATTTATTTATTCATTAATTCATTAATTTTTTATTTATTATTAATTAAGTCATTTGTTTATTCATTCATACATTCATTCATTCACTTAGCTGAATTTATTTATTTAGATTCGTTTATTTATTTATTTATTCAACTCTCGATACAGGATACATCATGACAAAAGCTTAGGTTACATTTTTGGTGGTTGTAGACAGTAATTAATTAATATCTTGTAATTTTACGATTGACAACCGGGGAGTATTCATTCATGCAATGATCGGTGGGTCCTGTGAAGCATCAAAGTACACACTAACCCTTCACCCCCCTCCTGCCCCTCCTCACCCTCCCATCTCCCCTCGTCCAATTCAGACAAGTTTCAGTACCTAGAGGAATGAGATTATGGGATGTGTCAGACCTTCAAGTAGACTGTAGTCCAGGGTGATAAAATCAGCTCATTTCAATTGAGATATTCCACTTTTACTTTTCTTCTCTCCTTTTCTTTTCGTAGCCCGTCTCCATAGTGAGTTACAATCACCTTGGCAACAACGATGGTATGAACCTCTCTGCACCAAAGCAGTTCCGTTCTAAAGAGGTGAGCTAATTAAATGTAGCACGAAGTGTGATTTAAGGCAAGCTAAAGACCAGAGTTAATGAATGAACATGTACTGTATGCAAGCAGTGTGAACCAGTGCTAAGGTACAGTGTGAATAGAAGTGGTGGCACTAGCCACAATGGTAGTCTAGCGACTGGTACGTCCTGGGTTGGATCCCCGACAGGCCAAACTAAGGTGGGGGATTTCATCCAGGAGAAATCTACAGTTTTCCCAACTGAAATGGATTTCCAAATTACAAGTCTCTCAGCATCTCCCAATGCACATGTGCATGGTTTGCTTAACATCGCCAAATAAACTGCCTTCCAAGCCAATTATTTATACTCACATCCAGGCATTAATTTAACTTTACATATCATTCGATTATACGTTATTATTACTGCTGTATAAAACGCATTGTTGCATGATCATGCTGTAAATTTTGGAGGCAATATGGACGACCTTTAAGACAGTAACAAATGCATTGTTGCATTATCATGCTGTAAATTTTGGAGGCAATATGGACGACCTTTAAGACAGTACACAAAGCATTGTTACATTATCATGCTGTAAATTTTGGAGGCAAAATGGATGACCTGTGAGGTAGATTAAATGCATGGTTACATCATCATGTTGTAAATTTTGGAGGCAAAATGGACGACCTTTAAGAGAGTACAGACGCATTGTTGCAAATTCATGCTGTAAATTTTCGAGGCAATATGGACGACCTTTTAAGACAGTACCTGCTCCCTGGCAGATAATTACAAAAACTTGCTTGGAAATTTGGTGTTTGTAATGAGATAGACGAATAAATTCTGACATAGATTTCAAATCATCAATGAAAAATGAAATTGTGCATGTTTGGAACAACTTTGGCATAACTTGCTATATGTTGTGATATTGAATGTACAGGATGCACTGTATTCATATTTTAGTCAATTTGCCGCCATGTTTATTATATTTCTTTTTGTTTGTATTCTTGTTTTCTCCACTTTTTTTTCTTCTATAGATTTCAAAGAGTAATGTTGTAGATGACATGGTAGAGTCCAACAAAATACTTTATCCTGATGGTAAAAAACCAGACCACTGTGTGAGTTTTAACGATTAACAATATTTGACTTACATAATTAATGATTGTAACTTTGATCAATGGTTCGCCCATGGTCAAGACACATTCAATATGGAATGGAACATAACAGCTGGTTAAAACCTTTCTTTTGCAGTATCATATCATATTGGCTGGTCTAGGAATGTGCTACTGTATATGAGGCTTCACTAATTATACACTACTACTACACAGTATCTATGTGTATTCCAACTGACACAGATTTGCAATTGAAGAGCGATAGTGAAAGCCTTGTTTATTAGACACACTCCTATACCAGCAGATCTAAATGATAAGTCTGGAAAATTAGGTTTTCTTTCTGCTTGTGGAAGGGAGGACTTCCTGTGGTTATTGTTTACTGAAAACAGGCAGTAAAAGTCTGTAATATTTCACATGTACATATTGCCAAGGTTCGAGGACTGTAGATGAACTTTGCATTGTTTAGAAATCCCACCCCCCCCCCCTCCTCACCCCCACACAAGTATGGATGGCACACCCATAGATTGCAGACTGTCAATTTATTCTGTTGGAATATTACATGATAAGGCCTTCCTTTAAAAGCTTGCTGGTTAGAAACACACATTTTCTTGGCTGCATACAAGGGATTACAATGTGAAATTTATTTTTGAATGTTGATGATGAAGCTCATTTGGGGGGGGGGGGGGGGGG
>JAAAKB020130166.1:0-12635 GCA_010014835.2 Apostichopus leukothele | reverse complement strand
GCGTAGCGCCACCATAAGTTGGCGCGAAGCGTACAAGAAAATTTTGGCCGAAAATGCCTCCCAGATCGCTGGAAATGGCACTACCCAGGACCATTTGTTGGCGCGAAGCGTACAAGCAAATTTTGGCCGAAAATGCCTCCCAGATCGCTGGAAATGACACTTCCCAGTCCTTGTTAGTTGCATCTAAGCATTTTTTATTTTGAAATTACTAGCGATATCATAAAAAATATGCTCAAGGGGGGGGGGGGCGGTCGCCCCCTTCCCGAAATGCGTCATGGTCCCCGACGACACGGTCGAGTTCGAGACCAGCCACAGTTGGTATCATAGCAGGTTTCATATACACACACACGCGTTATGATAGACCATATATAGTATATATATAGATAAATTAGTGACAGAGGAAAAATGGAAACGTCAAAAATGGAGTTGACGGTGTAAGGGGTAGGGTGAGGCGCACGCCCCTTCCGAAATCCTCGATCCGCCACTGGCTACCCTGTGTATATATTAGGGATCAGCGCTGTAATGATGTCACTGTTCCTCTTTCTCTTCCCGGTGTCTTTGCCTTTTTCTTTTACTCCCTCCTTTTCTCCTTTTTCTCTCTTTCTTCATTTTCTTTTCCCTTCCTTCCTCTCCTCCTCTTTTTTCCCTTTTTCTTCTCTTTTTTCCTTTCCTCTTTTTCTTACCCGGGGGGCGCGCGCCCCCAACGCCCCCCCCTGGATACGCGCCTGATACGCATAACAGTGCTTTGTAATAGATCAAGTTCATAGTGTAATATTGTAGAGTTTGTCGATATGGTACGACTTTTGTACATTACTAAATTAAATGATATATCAGATTTTAGTTCAACAAAAGGTACTATAGTTTCGACTTTCAGAAACGTCTCACGAACCCCTTGGGATGGTCTCACGCACCCCCTGGGGGTTCATGCACCCCAGTTAGGGAACCCCTGCTGTATAGTAATAATATACCAATGGTTCCAGCCGACTCAGTGAACACAGTGAACATCAAAAACACTGTTACCATTGGATCAATACGTTCCTGAGGAGATACGTCTTTTGGATTTTTCCATTGGCAAACCCAACATTAACAATTTTGTAGAGGCTGTCATTGATGAAAGAAAATATCTTTACATTTCAAAAGTACAAAGACTAGGGGCTTCCAATTTGTATACAGGAGGATGCAGGTAGTTTTGTTGTCTGCTCTATCATGGTTGCTAAAACTTTCTTGCCAAAATACCATTGTGCTATGATTCTATCAAGTGTAATAGCATTACTGTTTAAATTGACTTAATTTATGGGCTATTTAACATTCTGGAGATCAATTTCATTTTTCAAAATTATGTAACATTTCTGAAATTCCAATATTGTATGTCTCACAATTACTGTAATACATATAGTATTTCTTAAATTCTTATCTTTTAATAGACATATCATTGCAAATTTTGTAAAGAAATCAGCAAAAGTATCAATTCACTTGTATTTCAGAGAATAAATAATCTACAAACATAATTGTTTGTACAATCTGAACAAAATGTTGAAGCCTCATGATCAGGCATTCCATTATGGCAATCTAAACATTCTCTTTTGATGCCAATGTGGTTTGTGATCACGCAATCATGCTTTTGTATAATGTACTATTTTGCCAAAACTGTGTTCTATTCATTGAGGTTAAATGAATCGAAAAATCCAAATATCTTTGTCCTGTGTTTTGTTACAATTCTTCACACAAATTTTGGTTAAAACATGTTTCCTTATTGTTGTGTGGTTATTTACAGTAGTACATATTAATGCCAAATAAGACTAGTGATGGTTATTAGTGTGGTTGTGTTTATAACAATGCATCACAAGCCTTTCACATTGGATGCAAAACTCCTATGGAGCTACATACCTAGGATGATTGATGTTAATGCCATCTTTAGTTTGCTCTTGTTGCTTGAAATATGCTTTTGATGCTCAAATGACCTTAAACCTCCACAAAAAAAATATGAGGGTTCTTGCATACATTATGAAGATTCTACGCAAAACATCAAACAGGCAATATATCTGTGGAAGTAAATCTAAGGGTCACGACTCCTCACCTCAAAAGACCTTTCTAAAATCAATATGGTTCTTGTGGAAGCTAAATACAAAATATGAGATGCTAGGCTTCTAGTTCATATCATGTACACAAGCTATGACATTATGCACATTCCCATTGACTGGATAGGATATATCAATATAAAGAAGCTGTTGAGAAAGCCACATATTGCCAAATATATCTGCAACGCATGAACGGGTAAATCCATGAACGGGTAAATCCTTTCACCAATTAAAAGAAACAAGAAACAAACAAAAGGATATCTTACAAATTTCATTATCAGTCACTGTTTATTCAACAGCTGCAATTGGAAACGACAGACAACTCATTTCTACTGTAAATGTTTAAAAGCTCTGTGAGCAACTTGTTAAAGTGACAAGATGAGATCATTAAATGATCGTTAGATAAGTTTATATTCAGTGATATTCTTCTCAATAGATCGTGATCACTTGATCATTTAGATAAATATACCAAAATCAGTTTGACAAGAGGTTTGAAAGATACTGCATCAAGATTCAGATCAAATCTAGATTCAAATCAAGATTTAGATATCAATTCAGATCAAGATTCAAATCAAATCAACATTCAGATATTAAAGAGAGTCTTAGAAGATATCTTTGCGTTTAATCGGTATTTGCATCTCATTACATGAGAAGACATAAAATGAATAAATTTACTATTAAAGGAGGAGGAAAATAAATTAACACTACAAATTGGCTTTTTAGAGTTGAGAAATATGACAAGTTAAGGTAAGGCAAATAGGCTTTATAGGAATGGATGAACTTTAAAGATTATACATCACAATGTGAATACTATATCGATGGCAGAAAAACGTCAACTGTTAAATAGTTTCATTGTAAATCTTCTGAGATTATTTTCTGCTTTCGATCTGCAAAAAGTTTCTTTGATTGTGAAAGATCTTTTGAAACCCTGCATTTTATTTTCAAATACAAATTAATCACCCGGAAAAATATAGACTGTTTTCATATGAAACAGAGGAAAAAGGAAAAGATAACTACTTTACTGGTGAAGGAAATAAGCTCATACTGATTTTTGCTAATTGTAATATTACAATGACTAATTAGGGGACGATATCGGAAGAGAGAACCTGTCAATTTTGAGTGGGAAGGGTTGTGGGGGGGGGGGGTTGAATTTTGGTAATTCTGTGGTTTCAGCTAAACAAAGACATGGAAAAGAGCTCTAAATGCTGTAAACAAATCAAAATCCAGTTTCTGAAAATGATCTGAGGGTGTAGAGAAACGAGCAACAGGCTTCTGGAGTAGAACATCAGTTAGGTTGAAAGCAAGACAGTTTTAAGCGGATAAATCACAGAAGAAATCAAACTTGATTTATCAAAGAGGAACCTCAAATCACTCAGAGCTTTGACACATTTCCTTCACCGGCAAAGAGTCAGGCGTTCAAGAATTCCATCGCCATATCCTTCTCCTCCACCAGTTCTTTTGCAGAAGTGTCCATCTTCTTACGTGAGAATTCGTTGACTTCCAGTCCTTGCACGATAGTCCACTGCTTGTTCTGAATGCAGACGGGGAAGCTGTAGATGAGCCCCTCTGGAATTCCATAAGTATTACCATCAGAATTGACCCCCATTGATACCCATTTATCCTGTGAAAAGGTGAAAAACACAGATTAAATGAACATTGAAAGACTGTTTAATAAGCATGCGTTTCTTCAGCCATTTCAATTATCTTCATTCCATTGTAAATATTTTTGTGGGGAGGTGGGGGGCAGATATCCATAAAACAAAAATGACAATTTTTAACAAACATCTTCAAACAGCCGGTAACCTCTTGCCATTCTATTAATCTTGAGCATAAAATGTAGTGTTTGTTTGTTTTAGTTAAAGTGTCATATCAGACATTAAGAATCTACAGATAACCCCAGACTTAATTATCTATATGTAAACATGAGTAGGTCGTATCTAAGGTGAGCCTACCATACCCTTACATCAAATGTATCTCGGTTTAGGTGTCGCCCTACTTCACAAGTACATGAACCAGAGTCAACTTGTTGTCAGTCACTGGTAGGTACCGGCTACATGCGCCTTCTCTGCCTAGAATGGATACTTAATGTAGCATTTATGCAGAACACAGTACTATTAAAGTGGAGTGAAAATGGTGGGAATTGGAATCGATCTGGACTTATGAATCAAATACGAGCAGCTGGTTGAATACAACATCACAGTAGACAAGATAGACCACTTACTCCTTGGGTGCCGAACCACCAATCTCTCATATGGTCGCAAATGGCCTTTGCCGCTGACATGGCGCTAGAAAGCTTACGGGCAGCCAGGACCGCAGCACCACGCTTCTGTACAGTCTGTAAACGAAGACAGGAAGAATCGCACACTTGAATATAATGCGAATAAAATAAAACGTCATAAAATAACACGACCGTTAGCTAGAAGCAAGTCTGAAATCAACACAAAGAAGGAGAGAGACGTTATAACTCACAACATTGAAACAGATTTACAAATGTCCCTGTTCACTATTAAGTATTTAATGAAATGTGGGGGACTAATAAGTTGGTTAAGTAAACAAGAAAGCTCACTGCCAAGAGATTCCCGTGACATGATTAACTTTCTCCTTTTGAGCTGGCACTGGTCAGACGATATTCATAAAGTTGACTATTGTTGAGCCAATTGTGAGACTTTTTTTCCACCTTAACTGGAAACTATTATTTCTTATGACCTCCTCTTGAAACAGTGGACCCTACATAATTATTGCAATAGTTACTATGCTACTACAGAAAATGTCCACAGTATGATTACAAATCGACAAGTTGGATTACAAGTACATGTAACTATGCTAGAATACGAGTACTGACTCACTACAGGTCTGGGATCCTAACACTCACTCACAGAGGGATCCACTGTGTGACATTTAAATTTCAATCAAGTTATATGTGTTAGGAGTTAGTGTTTGCAAGCATTAGCTCATTTGACTTCGGTTGACTTAGTATGACCTTTGACATCCATCAACAACATTCTCTTTGGCCAATTTCCCCATCCCTCTCCAAGGTACTCTACTGCCTATTGACAACAATACTGCTTTCACTTCCTTCTTATGCCATATTCTATATGCTGGAGGTCTTTAAACTATCTCAAATCAGACGTTGTTTCACCTCAATGAAAGGTCCAGTCAGCCAGGCATCGTCCTTTACTGCTGCAAAGACAGGCGTAGAGACGCCATCTATTTCTGCTTTAGCGTGTAAAGCATCAGGGTACTGTGTGGTGGAGTGGTTTCCCCAGATGGTAACATCACAGACCTTGTTGGTGGGTAAACCAAGCCTATCGGCAATCTAAATACAGAATAAACAAACATTTTTAACTTTCTGCAACGTATCCAATTTGTTTTTGTGCCGAGGTCATTCTTTAAAGCTGGGCTTGACTTTAGTCTTTTTCCTTCAGATAATGGATTCGATATCTGAAGAGAACACATTACTGCCACACCTATGAAGAGGAGGACTGTTTTATCCATTCAGTTTAAGAGGGTATTTTGATAATTCTTTGTCAACTGCAAGCACAACTTTGCAAAAATTTTGGGTATTGAACGTGGTAAATTTACAATTGGACTGGATTCTTAACAACGATGCAGCAGTTGCCCGTCCAAGGCAAGTAACAAATAAAAGGGAGCGAGTTATCAAGTTGAAGAAAAAAACTAGCTACATTAAAGATGGGAGTAGGAAAGGGCAACACATCCGCATTAGGAAGTGACGCCAGTGCTTTACCTGAGCCTGGGCACGGTTCTGATCTAGCCGGGTAAGGCAGGTGAAGTTTTCTTTCGGGATGGACGGGGCAGATCTCTGGGCTATTAAGCAGTTGGTATTGGCTGGGTTGCCAACTACAAGCACCTAGAAAAAATGAAAGAGATACAGTCAACAAACCCGTTCACATCCTAGCTTTTGCCTTGCATGAAACACTCTGCCTATTTAAATATGTGACTGCTGTGTCACCAGAAAATGGCATGGTTACAGAAGACCCATCTTTTTACACTGGATGAGTTGCCTGAGGCATGCTACAGTACAGATAAACTACAAGGTTATCCACCAATGTGCACTACACATTATGACACCAGAGGCACGGTACAATCTGTCTGGAAAAAGAATTATGAATCAAATCGTGACACTTTTTAAGCCCCATCACACAGTTACCATCTTTGTGCCACCCCCACCTTCCATGAATAAACTTAACCCTAGAGTTCTTGAAAAAAATTAATAAATAATGTACCTTGATTGTCTTCTTGGCAAACTGGTCCATTGCTTTGCCCTGAGCTTGAAATATTCTACAGTTGGCTTTGAGGAGATCCTTTCTCTCCATGCCAGGCTTTCGTGGCATGGCACCCACCAACATGGCTGCATCAGCTCCCTTGAAGGCTTCATCTGCGTCGGCTGTCGGGGTTAGAGCTGAAATGAAATTATTGAAATGACTTACTGGTGTGACAATTAAGAAAGAGGTCAACGGAAGTAAACATAAAATGAGATAATCTTATAAACTGGGCTATATCTTACGATTCACATAAGTTTTCAATGGTCATTTCATCTGCCGTAGGTTATTTATATATAACACGAACAGGTCGGGACAGTACAAAGGGCAACTAAGGTCTACATTGGAAAATGCTGTATGTACCTTGTTAAAACACATCTCGAGAAGGGAAAGGTTGTGATACCTTGTACTTGACACAAGGCTTTACGAATCCTACAGTTTTTGTGTTGTTGGTCTCTGGCATTTAGGCAACTTTGGTGAACACAAATATATTTCACATAGAGAAACACTGGTGTTATTTTATTAACAATTATTTTGGGATGGCAAGTCACTACGGATGAAAGTTTCAGACCAAGGTAACATACTTGTTATAGGTTATAGCTTATAATATATACCTATAAACATACTTTGATTTGATTTACTTGCCAAAGGTAGAAGGAATCTATGAGATAGTATATGTATGTGGTTATATATGTTGGTGCATGTTATGACTTAGCTTAAAAACAATGTACACCAAAAGTACATTGTGGTTCAACTTCATAATAATACACATCATTAGAAAAACCTTTGTATTATATCTTTGAAGGTCATTTTGAGGTCACCAGTGGTTAAAGTCTTAGAAAGTTGTAATCATCAAAAAGCAAAGTGAGGGCAAGACTGTGATAGTTTTTGTAAAAAAAATTGTCAAAAAGTGCCTGTTGATTCAACTCCATAATGTGCTTTGTGGGTCCACCTCAATGAGTACAAGAAACATGTTGCATTTTGTGGTCTTGTTAGGTCATGTTTTACAATTCTATTGTCTGTGTTGTTTAAAAAAGACATACACAATATATGATGTCATCCACACAACCACACAAAGAATAATGCCATAGAAATCAAATTGGCAACCTTCCAAGAGGTTGATCGCGACAAAATTTTGGTATTCTGTGGCATGCCTTCAGCTTATTCATAACACTAGATAATAAAAAAAAACACCCATATGTTAATCTCTATGGCAATACTTGATCCACCATATCTTCATTCTTAAATATCCAGTGTCCACCACCAAACATATCCAGTGTCCACCACCAAACATATCCAGTATCCACCACCAAACATATCCAGTGTCCAACACCAAACATATACAGTGTCCACCACCAAACATATCCAGTGTCCAACACCAAACATATACAGTATCCACCACCAAACATATCCAGTGTCCAACACCAACATATACAGTGTCCACCACCAAACATATCCAGTGTCCACCACCAAACACTCCCAACGAACGGCTTTTGACTTACAATTTACGAGAGGTAGAGAGCAATCCTGGAGTTCCATGATGACTCCATCAAGTATAGGAAGCATTTGTGGGATGTCAAGTAGAACGAGGTCCAATCTCTGTGTTTAAGAAACAGTTAAGTATCAAGTGACTTGATAGAGGTAGAGATAAAATAAACAAGCTGAAATAAATGAAACTTCTTTATATAGCAACTCCATGAACAGGAAAATTTGCTTGATATTAAATTCAACACATTTCCATGTATAATTATAATAGCTTTTGCATACAAAAACAACTTCACACAACACTTACACAAACACTGTAACGAAAGGAGGTAAAACACAGACACCAAAGTATGCATGGAAGCAGTGTAGTTACAAATTTAGGTGACATTTCTGAGAAAAGCTTACTTTTGAAGTTGTATACATGTATGTATGTATGTACACATGCATTTTAGCTTTTACTCAGTCGTACATAATCACCTCTTTTACACAACATTTTTTGTATTCAACAAATTCACTTTACTATAACTTGTTGGTGGCAAGCAAATAATTTGAAATGTTTGAACAGAATATCTGGGCTGACTGACTAATTTACAAACAAGTATGGCCAAAATACTGTAGTCACTTATAGGGTATATCCAAATAATGTCTCAAGTTACCCCAGACTGATGAAACATATATATGATGACTGGTTACGCATATGAAATTCTTAATGTCTCACCTGGTCTGATCCAAATACATCTCCCTTGGCGATGGAGTACAACAAAGCGTAAGCAATCTGGCCTGCAGCGCCACTCACTACGACACGAATAACATCAGCCTGTTGGCAAATATAGTAAATGTCACATTACATCAACCTTCAATATAAGCATCATAACATGCCAAGTGCAAATGAGATTTTGTACAAAAAATCGACTTTATTACTACATAAATGTGTTACTGTTACGTGTTAGCCAAGGCAAGTCTGAAACCTGCTTACAGTGTATTCTCAATTGTCAAGAGAGCACAGCAGAGTGACCTTGATATTGACCACTGAATCCTCACCCCATAAAATGACAAACTTTCTAAGAATTTGCTGTCATCCCTTTTGAAATACCATCAAATCCTGCTCTTGTCTATACACCACGTTCCACACCCACTAACGTACTTGACGCCTCTGTCCGAGTGATTCTAATCTAAATACCAGCACAAATTTACTGGGCCTAGCCTACGTTGGTTACATTGCCTGCCCTAGCCTAACAAGTAATTATAGCCTCATGAATGTCGGACCTGAACTCAGACACAGGTATTTAAACTAATAAACCTGAAACTAGCTTTGGCAATATATTTTGACTCAAATTTAGTACGATCGTTCCTCACCATTTCTGATAGGTATATGTTCTGCTAATGCGTATAACTACTTGGTTTTCCTGGTAGGATACACGTTTCCCAAACTCTCACTCCCTGACACAGGCCACACAGATGAATTGAATTCCTACGTACCCAGGCCTCATAACGTTTACATCGTCGCATGACAGAGACGCGTGCACAATGTTGTACATGGCCAGGGGTGAAGTACCCTGGCGAAGTCAAAGGTCAGTACAGCTACCCGTTCGATACATTGTGACCCTAATAGTTCAGATTCTTGGCCGTAGTCTAAAGCGGTGTTTCCCATCCCTCGTACCCCATACTACTTGAACAAACTTTTGCCACCTATCCAACCCCACACACGTTACCCAGCCGTCGATGAAAGCTATTGAACTTACAGTCTTTCAGGAAATTTGTTGCCATATGCTTAGAGTGGGCCTTTAGTTTCGCACCGCATCAGTGAAATATATCTAAACTTCCCTTAGGATCGAGGTACGAACAGTTCCCCAAGACAAAAACTGACTTTGAGGGTTACGGGCATGGGCCGGGATGGAAGATCTTTTCTTTAATCTCGCAACTTGGAACTTAGTTTCCGAAAATTAAAAAATAAATTAGGCCTATAAAGAAACTCAATTCGGCATTTATCGTTTATCATTCCGCTTTTATCATTAATGACCGAGGAACTTAATCCTCGCACTGAATCTGTAAAAGGGCGATCACTTGAAAAATAAACTGAAGTTGTGTAGCACTGTGTGTCAGCTATACTGAGCAATTTATTTAACGTCGATTAAACTTTATTTACTTTTTTCTCAATGGGCAAAGAAATCCCCTCCACTATAAGAGCCCTTCCAGGACTATCATCAGGCAACCTTCCACCCCCAAAAAACGAACGAACTGATATGATGGCTTCTGGCTTGCTATATGGGTCATTATAGTAACCGAATCCCCACGCAAATAATTGCAACAGAATCCTACCAAACAATCAAACGATATAATTTGTTTCTTTCCGTAACAATCAGTCAAATTCCAGAAATTTCACAGTAATGAGTAAAATTTCGAAAAAATATAATTATTTCAAGAATACACAAAATTGTGAGATAAACTATATAGTACAACGTTGCCAATGAAAATCGAAATTGATATGAGAGTTCGAAGTTTCAAGGAACATATGTCGACATTTCGAAAAAAGATAATTTCGAAAACTTATAATCGAAATTTTCATATATAAAATGCTGTCGGAAATTCCATACATTTACATAAATACATATATTCACTTTCAAGTTAAATGGCTAAATAAAATATTCAAATTGGAAGTCATTAGTCGAAATTTCGACATATAACACAAACGTTCGACTTCAAAATCCCTCACACTATAATTAGGGTGACATCACAACAGGTATGTCCAAAGAGCGTCAGAATGTTATACAGGAAAATAATTTGAATTTCAAATAAATCAGAATATTTCATTGCTCTCAAACTATATATGAGTGTTTTGATCATCGAAAACATTTCGCTAGCCGCAGAAGATTTACGTGCGGAGACATATATATGCGGTCGGGTCGTGGTCCCGCAGTTTCCCCACATATGGCAGGGGAGGATCCCAGGATTTTAAAAAGGAGGGACAAGGTTGAAGCATACTCCCATGTAGGGCCCGGTCTGTGGGTTCTCGGCCCTTAGAATATTATATAAAATTTTATACGGGAAAATCGTGCATTGTGCATGAGGTATTTTAGACTATAAAATAGGTATATAATTAGGAATACACAAAAGATTGTACTATAAACTACTGTGGCACAGTTGTGTCGTCACGTCAGTCTGCATGGCTCATTAGCATTTTTATCGACTATTGCAGTTGAACATAGCAAGTGCGATAACCTTGAAAATGGTCTCTCATACGCAAATAATCAACTTCATTTTGTTGAGTTATGGTGCTTAACTTCTTACCTTGCATGATCAGCGCTTAGCAAACGGACTTGGAATCAAGAAACACCTATCAAAACTCCAAAGTATGAGGGTTGTGGTTCAAAGAGTGACGAAAGCGAGTGTAACAGGTAATTGATGTAGCGACGCATGTTCATTGTTTAGCCTATTTGTCCTAATGTGGCCATACCGCTGTAGGCCTACCCAGTACCTGACCAGTGTACATTAAACAGTACCACTGTTGTTACCACAGTTTCAGTAAACACAATAAATATAACACTAAAGTAACCGTTTGAATAATACTGCTGCCTCCAAATGACAGACCCGCTAACTAGTAAGGATAGCTAGGTCTTAGAAAGTGATACGCCAAATGCTTGATAAAAAATATAACACTCATGGTTGAAATACTGCCTGGAACAGGTGCAATTTCTTCTTGTTTCTTGACAAAGGAAAGGCATAAATATTTTAATATTATTGCATCAGTCAGCCAATTAGACCAAACCAATCGTTAAGTTTTTGCTAAAGTTAAAACATTCAAATGGCTATTGAACCCGAGCCTTAGCTGTAAACACTTTCAACAGAGAAAATTGATGTTAGGCAGTAAGGTGGAGCAACAAAAAAGTTATACGTCCTTGAGATATGCATGTATGTTTGGTGGCAATGGTAGGTAAACTATTATGGAGTATATTATAGTACAAATCATTTAAAGGTCTGGTGTATAGATCCAACTATAGCACGCTATCATGGAAAAGTGTCTTGAGATTACGTAATCGACCTGCCATGGTCGAAAAATAACCTCTTTTTACCAACTAGTCTGCAACGCCTTCCACATATTTTTTCTTGTATTCAAGAGTCTTTGTGAATGCTGTATGATTAACTACACTGTAGACATGAACATATTTCCACACAGTGTTTACACTAAGAGCCTAATGTTGTTAAAAGAATTGTCTGGTAGCCCTTAGAAGTTACCTTAAATAACGATAAATAATTTTCCAAACATGTTTTGAAATTTGAGAACGCTACTGCTGCGTTTGACAGAGAAACGATTTTTAATCGTTTAGGATGAATATTTCAAATATACTTTGAACAGTATGGAACGCAATATCATCTTCGCAAATGCACATTGCAACATAACCCATGCTCCATACAGTGCCTACAATAATCACAACTACTGTAACACCCATAGACGTAGGAGCCTAATTTGATTTGGAGGGGCTGTAACGACTTGCCCGAAAAATATAACCAAAATTTTTCGCGCGCTCAACATCTTAATGTGCATATCATATAGGCATTCATCGGTTATTACATCACATGCAAATAACTGATAAATGCCTATATGATATACACATTAAGATGTTTAGCGCGCACGGAGTGCGCGAACAATTTTGGTAATATTTCCCCCTTATTACCCTTCCATATTGGTTATAATTATTGGGGATGTTGTTACAATCATAACGATAATAATATCAGTTTAACCATTGAAAAACACATTGCAAATTATTCTTCTTTCAGTAGGTGCCCGAAAAAT
>JAAAKB020129945.1:0-12636 GCA_010014835.2 Apostichopus leukothele | reverse complement strand
TTTTTTCTTTGTTTTTTTTTTTTTTTTTTTGTTTTCTGTGTTGTACTACCACCCTCTGTTGGGTGGTTGGGGTGTTGGGGGGGTGGTGGGTGGGGGGGGGGGGGGGGGGGGGGGGGGGGAGGGGGGGGGAGGCTTTTGTATTGTCTGACTGGATGTGGCTCCATTGTATCCACGCAGAAAGTCAGCAAGATGCATAACTCTTACCAGTTATATCTACAGTTTATTAACTGTTTGATTCGGGGAAATGTATGACGGTATTTTGAAAGTTCTTACTGTCTTCAGTGACAGAACTATTCTCTGAAGATATCACATTGATGATGTTTAGGAGAAATATTGTCAGCCGTTATGAGTCACTCTTGAGCAATGAGAGACAAAAATCAAAGACTTGATCGTCGCCTCTTGGATCATAATAATCCACACAATATGTACATCGTCTTTTCCTTGTAATTTGCTTCTAGCAAACGACTGTACAATACTGTTAGGTTGCAAGTCAGTGTGGCTTTAAAAAGAACAACGTATAGTTTAATTGTGAAAGTTGCATGTAGTTATGCTGCACAGTCAGGATTGCAATATGACGTTACTACATTTACAGCGTGGATACACATAAAACATGCGTTCACGATACACCCTAGTACCAACTTGGTTAATGGTGTTGAAAAGATGATATGGAGCTATAACTTATTATGGATCAACACACAGTTGGAGTATATGAGCTGCGAATTAATGAGAGAGCAGAAAGCAAAACTATAGACAGGACCAGTTAATGCAGCCTTTCTATGTTGAATTGTCTATTGTTTCCGATGCTTCTTGATAAGTCCAAAACAATTAGTTCATTAACTTGAGTTAGTCAAATATCATGTAAATAACGACAAAAGTACAACAAACAAATAGTGAATTGGACATTTTCCATTTGTACTTATACTTTTAAATTACTTAAAATGTAAAGTGCCCTGATAAGGGGACGGTCGATTCACCTTAATTATACCCTGAAAACTGTTTGGAATATAATTGCTCACAAAACAAGTTAAGTCAAAAGGAAAGATTTCTTGCTTCTTTCAACAAGTACTCACGGGAAGTGTTGCAGCGATTTTAGTTTTAATATGTTTTGGGAAAGTATGATTCAAATTAGGCAGTTTTTAGTTTTGGATGGTAAGCGCATTACTTGCACGATCGTCATATTCTTAGAAATCCAAGAACAACCATAAAAGGCACTTATTACAGCTAATGCATCTGCAGTACTTTTCATTGTTTTAAGTTTAATCAGTCCTTGCATGTTCGCGAGATCATTGCTGGTACAACATTATGAAGTTAGACCGTCTATGCAACTATGGTTTATTGTTTGAGAATTTCAAAAGATTTGGGGGGGGCATTGACTAATGGATGATTACAAAAAATGAAGAGGGCATTCTAATGTTCTCTACTAAGATTAAACATATTTTGCAAATATCACTACTATGAATAAATATATGTTCTTCAAATGTTGTGCACTTACCTTACGTACAGTAGATCTGTAAATTAGTTATCAACACCACAACGCGTTGAATAGCAAATGATATCTTATAGTGAAACCGAACCTGTTTTTAACATGATTCTCTTTGTCGTAATGCATCGAAAACGTAAACTATGCTACAATGCATATTTTACAGCGCAACTGCATAGAAGAAGGAAGTATGATGCCACTAGTCACAGAGTACTATGTTTTGGAACGGACAGCGTAACTTCCCGTTTATAACATGACCATCTATGAGGAAGAACGTCCTACATTGAATTTTTGTTGTTGTTACTGTTTGGTGAATCCTCTCTGTGTTGAAGGTGACGAGACTATTTTCGTAACACACACAAACACTCACATTCGTAAGACACGGAAACACACGCGCACAAAACAAAACTTGTGGAAGGTGTATCAAGTGTTATTTTTGTGTCAGTGGTTCAGTTATCGTCGGGTAGTATAGTTTATTCAGGGGGATCGCCAGGTTTGGAGAAACAGCAACACCTTTGTTTTCTTTTTCAATTCTCGAAAAAAAAGACTATCATAAAGAAAAAGCACGATTTTGTCCATTTTGTTATCCGTACATTCCTAATGAAAGTTTCGTTTGAAACAGGAAACTTGCCAAGTAATGTGCCTGTCCCAAGTGCCCATTTAGAAACCATGAACAGGGTAATGTTTGGTGTAAAAGCTCTATTCCTTACCTCCTTCCCTAGTTTTAATGTTGTAACCGCATTTTTTTCGTTTTAATGAATAGGACCACAACGAAGTCTCACTGTAGAAGCTAAACCTGAGTCTCAAAATTATTAAAGATAAATATGAATTTTTTTAAAGATAATCTTCGACATTCAGATAAACGATAACAAGGTATCACGTTTCATTACTGTCTGCATTTTGTAGCGACAAGAAGAAAACTTCAGTTGCAAGCAACGGAAAGTTAACCTTTTTTCAGAGGGCGGCAAGCGGTTTGGGGCGAGTCTTCAATGCCTTTAAGCAGTATTTAATTTCATTTTTCGCGGAAGCTGCTCTCGTTTTCAAATTAACGTGAAAGAGATATGAAATGTACATCTCTGCATGCTGAGTGAATCGAAATTTCCCCTCAACATTAATATCGTTTTACTTTTCCATAAGAAAAACGTATTAGTAAGGTATACGTTATTACTGATACTGTCAGAACACAGCTTGTGTCAACAATCGTGAAAACAAATGTTGTTAGTTTTACAGTACCAAAGAGAAACTGAACTTTCAAATAGCTGCAGCAGGAGAAAGTATCCCGATCATCGGTACACATGACACTTTTTCACTTTTCAGTAATTAGTTTCGATATGTAGCAATCGAAACTGACACTACGGAGACAATTGCTGAATCCTCGTGTAGACTTTCAATAGGGTTTCACCCGTTACGACACTATACTCTTGTTTGATGGCATTCAGTCTGCGATCGTTTGTACAAAATATAATTGTTTCAATTCTCCAGCATAATCTCCTATCAATTATTCACGCGGTTGGTCTTTGAGAGACTTGTTCATAACTAACAATTTAAGGAGAAAATTAATCCAAATTGTTATTGTCTTCGCACGATGTGAGAATAGTTAAATTTAGAACTTAAAGCACTGTTAAATCCAGTTAAAGTTGGTTGGTGTTGCATAAAATGTTCGATGGTTCCTCATAGCAATTTGTAATATAGGGGAGACTTTACCGCTAGACGATTATTTATTGAGTAAATAGGATCAGGTTTAAAGGTACAAGGAATGCATACATCTAACTCCCGTCGTGATACCTTGTTCCTTTCCTGAGACAAAAAAAATTGAGAAATTCATACATTGTAGTTGGAGAATTAATTGCATAATAATTTGAGTATCCAACATTACAGATTATTAGGTAGTCATCCAAATAAAGTGAAGGTGTATCAATATTGTGTAGGCCTATCATGAAAACGGGTTATGAAAATGGGAGGTGGATCAATGTTCTTCTTTTCAGTAGGTCTTCATAAGTGTTTTAATATTTAAGTTGCATTATCACTTTAAGAAAGAATGTTAAATTAAAAACATGACAGGGGACTCTCTTCTATAAATGGGAGTTTTAATGGATTGTATAGTCGTGATGATAAGAATAATCGTAATCCGATTCATCAAGGTTCATAAAAAGGTAATAAAGTAATAAAGACTTTCGGGTGCAGTGAACTTTTTATTGTCAAGAAGATTTAAATACGTAACTTAGGTTTACGTGTTTATATAATTTGGTCAGTAACATGGAACACTGCTCATGTCAGAACTAGTTTAGCTTTCGCAGTTGCATGATATATAAACAGTAAGACATGTTTGGTCTGCCTCAGTTTGCTAGCCTTGATATTCTGGAACTGTTAGAGAACTGTTAGAGATGGTCTCGTTTGATTATATATATATATATGGATTATCTTGTATTCTCCATGACAATAGTTCGGAAAGAATATTGAACTCTCCCGTAATTGCTTCCTCCGTTGCCATAATTCCCTCTAAACTGGTGTAAATTGCTAGAAGAGTTCAGGATTTCTTCATCAAAACCGCCTTTACTAACCTACAAGGATATATCCCATATAATTCCTCTACTACTTTTGACCACTCTTCCCTGGAATCTTTTCATTTTACCCCTACATCTCGTATTATCTACATTGCTAGGAACTCTTTTAGCTGGATATGATGAAAATGAACTGAAAGCTGCTTGTTACGGTATATACTGTTCATCATTACGTATTTATCACCACTCATACTTGAATGAATATAACAAGTAGAATACCTTTTCTGGTGTCATTAATCTATATAGCTAGATCGAAACTACTACTATATAGCTTGGAGTATTTCACACTCTGTTAAAAGATCCGACCCTACTTCAATTGGCAGAAAAACAAGGTAGTTACCCTTCAAGGGTACTTAAAGAGTTTTCAAATAGTAACTAGACATTTGTTTCACATACAAGTCTGCTGCAATGATGGCGACACCGCGGCTTTTGCAAGGCACCTCCAACCTTCTTCTGCTTTATACTCTACTCACGTATTTGCCAAGGTAAGGAGACTATTATCACTTCAATGTACCAATTTGCTGAGCAATGTTGTGATGTGATGTATGTTACCCATTTGACTTTCTATTGTAAAATAACGTTAATCATGAAATCCTAAAACACTCACACTGCTGGTAATAGCCAGTGTCGTAATTTTTATTATTTTAAATTATTATTATTATGATTTATTATTGTCGTCTTTTAATGAGGGTAGTCCTGCTCAGTGCAGAAGCACTGCTTTCCAGAGGAGCCCTCTCCTTAATACTAATGGGGGCGGTAATTTTGTTCTCTTGAATAGTTATGTCATCAAAATTGTGAGTAAAATACACCCGGTTGGAGTTAATAAAATTATTAATGAAGGTTTTCAGGCACTGTCGTAATTTGGACTTGTGGTGATGTCCTAAATGCTAGTCTTAAAAAGGAGATAAAATTTGGTCAGACGGGTCAACAATACGATTGCTTTTACTGTTAATCAGATGTTACCGAGCTAGGTTCAACATTGTGTTTAAGAAGACTTAACTTTCTTTCCAACAATTTTAGTATCTTTTTGGCCAGCAATCTCACTAAAAGTTGTTTCTAACTTCGTAAAGAAGGTGTGGGAGTTTAATACTAAGATGAAGAATTTTGAAGGAACTGGAAATGTTATTATCCATCAAATAATGGAGATTCAGAATTTGAAAAGTATAATATTTTTGTTTGGTTCTTCAACGGTTAGTGCAGATTTAGGTTGGAAAGGGCCTAGACAATGGCATAGCTTATTATTTTATTATATTATGTTAATGTTTAACTTGGCCTTTGCGGTAACAAATTTAACGAGCTCAACAAAAGAAGCTACTAAGTCAACTGAGGAGGAGGCAATGCTATGTTTTAGTTCGATTGTTTCGGAGTCACTATTTGGGAATGAGATTCTTGATTTGAACTTTCATCAGGTCTGTTTATTTCTTGATAATTTGTATAGTGCTACATGTTTGCCTCCAATTTTCAGTATGTTTATTTTCTTTAAATGTGTGCACTCTTATACTGTGTGGTTTCCACCACATCTTAGACATTTTGTTTCGTTTTAACAGTTGTCGAATGTGTGGCCAAAGCCTTAACATTTCTAGCATTGGAGGACTGGTGGACTTTCTTGGTATTGCTCTACTCTATGTTTGGAACATCCTAGGGTCAACTATTTTTTTTAACAAGGTTGTCTCTGTCGTCAGCGACCAAGAAGGTAACTTTAACTTTCCAGGTTTCCTTGTTGGTTATCTTAGTTATTAATATTTAACATAATTTGGTTTATTCCCCTGATCAATAAGTTCTACTTTAATTTCGTTGTCAGTAACACCAGGGTTAATACCACAAACAACTGCGGAGTTATTTTTGGACGCATTTGTTTCGCTAGTTTTGGAAAGGGTTTTACCAAGTTTTGTATCTTGTAGCCAAGGTTTTAGAAGAGAACTTGTAGACTCTGGGTTTCTTGGTGTTATTTCAATGTGTTTAGGTTCTGATTGGGGATATTAAGGTGTTGGGTTTGGCTTTCCTGAAACGTTTGGCTAAGACAAACAGGGTAGTTTGGGAAGCTTCAACTGGGATTCCGGAGAATTTTATTTCTTCTCCTAGTTTGGTTTTGGAGCTTTGTTTGGACAAAGAGTGGCTCCACCGGAGCAGGCTGTAAAAAGAAAAACCTCTTAGTAGCACTAATTCTATCTAGGGTATATATGGTGCATCCACACTGACTTTGAAGTCGGGTGATTTGAAGAAGTATAACAGTTTGGGAAGGTCAATCTGGCGTGCGATGCTTAACATCAGGTGGCAAGACCATGTTTCAAACGAAAGGCTGAATGAGATGATTGGCGGTCGGTGGTGTTTCTCATCCTCCAACGACATCATTCGTAGGAAAACCATGTGGCTTGGACATGCGGCAACAAGGGCTGGCTTTACATGTGCTGCGATTGGTGGTCTTCCTGTCGGTACTCGTCGGGCCCTGGCAGACCTCGTCTTCGATGGGTCGACAATACTATTTCATGGTCAGGACTGTCATCTGCCGAACTCGTCGATGATGGCATACGACATGTTAAAATCAAACCAATGACAATTGTACATCACCATTATAACTTGCGTAGTAGAGGGCTTCGACGGGTTCTATCCCATGAAGAAACATGATTATGAGCTTCCAATCTGACAAAAATTAGCTTGTCGTAACGTTTTGATAAAAAAAGAGACTCAAAAGAGGTGATCCAAGAAACGATAGGTTTAACATTTGAAACCGCTTTATTTTGTGCCCCTTGGGATGTCACCAAATACAACATAAATACAGAGCACTGAAACAACACAAATATGAAAACACTGACACCAATTCGTGGGAGAACACTAAAGATGAAGGTTGGCGTGCACTATGATACTACACTATGTTAATCAACGGGAACTGTCAATCGACAATCACCAGCCATCGCCACCAATAACTGGCCATCATTCCCAATAACTCTACTTGTCAGTTTTACTTGAAATAAATCCGTAAACATAGCGATGTATTTTCATATAGTGATAGAAGAGGGATGAAATTACAGTGATTCAATGTTCACTTCTTATATGCTAGCAATAAAGCTTTATACAAGTCGCAAACTTCAGGGAAATCCTCAAAACAGTTCACTTGTATTCAAATTATTCAATAATTAGGAAACTTAGGAAAATTAGGAAACAATAATTAGAAAAATGAAATTTGTCTCGTTAAGCTAATGATTTTCACTGCCACAAAAACACTCCTAAAATATTACTATTAGTTAGCAAATTGCTCCAAGGATTCAGTGACAAGTGAAGATGAGAACTTCCTAAGTAATCGTCACCTATACAAGCGAGCAGTCAAGTAAAGAACACATGACAATCTGGAGGAACAATGTGTAAGACGCGTTTTAATTTGAGATCTATATGAAAAACAAATTTAAAATGCTCCTTATGAAGGAGTGTGAGAAGCTGGAGAATAAATACCTATGAGGGATGCCTTAAATTCTGGGGAAGAAAAAAAAGTTATAAGAGACTTTATCAGGAGCTTAGCAGAGTAAAAAATGCAAACTATTAGATGACCTGATTTAGCCACTCGTTAGTTGGACGGTTTGGCTGTGTGCCCTCCTCCAACACCCTCCAAACAAAAAGTAAAGAAGCAAAAAGCGAGAGGCATATAGAATGTACAACTTGTTACCAGATAGTCTAAAAGCTTAGCAATTCTTTGCTACCTTTACACATTTAATGTAACCTCGCACACAAGATCTTCCAAATTGCCATTACATTTAATTTCCTAGAACATTTAGGCTACTAATTGATAAGCTTTATTCCTGGATTGATTGGCACAATGTTATTACAAGGCAATTAATGAAATCAAATCAAAATTTTGTAGAAGAACAAAACGTTCTTTTCTGGAGATTTTGGAACCATTGACAGTACACTCTTGGTACAAAAAGTATGAACTTCAAACGAACATGAAATTATCACGAAGGAAATAAAATATAAAAAATCAGTGTGAGACATACATCATTCTCCTATTGTACATGATGAAATGCATTTACCGTTGATATATTCTAGTAATGTTTCTGTGAATACAGGATTACATCAAACAGCATGAAGACATGTCAAACTTACCATAATTATGACCGCATTTTTTTTGATCTCAAATGACAACCAGCATATTCAAAAACTGCTGATCGAGTTCCCTTGGCTATGATGTACGCAGCGTACTGTGTTTAGGGAAACATTACTTGCGTCGCTTAACCATAACAGCTAAGTGAATTGAAACAAAGAGGAACATACTACTATATTATTGGAAACGTTTATTTCGCTTTGATAAGGAAGAACAATATGGGAACGCAGATTCCATTACGTTTGTTTCTGCTGTCCAGTTGCATCTGTTTGTTATCGTTTGGGTTAGGTAATTACTCCTGCTTTTGCTTTAATTGTATCACTTATAACTTTGTTCCTCGTCACGATCATGTTTCCTTTTTAAACGCTTTTCCTAAATAAGGCACCCGCACGGCCCCACAGGTTAGTGGTCAATAAATTTGTGGACGTATTGGTTATAATATTAATAAATAAAGAAATGTCCACATGTGAGAGATATCAAGCCTTTTTTTATACGATATATTGCACAAGTTATCTTTTTTTTCTCAACAGTATACAATCAGTTTCTTTCAGGGATAGAATGACACCGAAGATACAATATATCATCGTTACTATTCTAAATAATAGTTTTCAAGATGAAATTTGATTTGATTTTAATGTTGTTTTTAGGCAGTATAGCCTATCTAAGGCGCATAACGCCGTATGTGTTTGGGTCTTTGTATTTAAAGTATAATATAGGAAAAATTATAACATATTTTACAAGTATATGCTTTGTCAATCATTTGCTGAGGGTTTAGATTTACATAGAACATTAGATTTATTTATGTAATGATTATACCCAAAGGTGTCAATATTGTTATTTTTCCAAGGTCGGTCATGTCCGACGGTGGAGCCTCGATTTCGTTGTGACGAAAATAGCACTGTACCACAATCATTCCGATGCGACGAAACACTCGACTGTGTTAACGGCGAAGACGAAGAAAATTGTGGTAAGATATTTAAAACTTATAAACAAGAAACAACACTTCCAATATAGTGAATTATTAAACATACAACCATACAATCACAATAAAGAAGTTGAGTACGCCTACAGAGACTTGTGAAACGTATACTGGTTAAAAAGACCGAGGTTTCAGTTAATACCAAAGGTAAATGCATCTCTCTAGAATTTGTTGATTCTTTCGCTAGCCCTTTTACAGGTTACGACACATGTCTAAGAGTTATCAATAATCTCACTACCGGCGTCCCAAGTGAAGTTCTATTGGTCTCTTTGGTTGTTACACCTTTTTACACCAAAATCCCTCTCGCCAACGGCGTAATCGCTTGTGAGGACATTGTACTTAAACATTCCTTTGATATTTTACTTTGTAATAATATCTCAAAGGAGATCCATACTCTCTTTAGTATGATAACGACCCTTATTCCTGCATTGCGTTTACCACATCTTCTCAAGCGGTTGCTGGTATTCTTCACACTTTTCGTCCCTCCATCTGTCCCGTAAAGGTGATATCGGTTGTTAAGTTGTCAAGTTTGTATGCATATCACGGTTGGAGCGAAAATAAATATTCGCAATGTTAAATTTCCCGAAACGCCGCCATAGTGATTGTGAAAATGTCATATACATATCTCACTGTAACGTTTGTGATTATGGCATACATGTTGTTGAATCAGACTCCAAATTTCCCTTACGTTTCAGAAACCATAAAAAAAATACACCTGAAAATGTCCATATGCAGTTTTAATTTTCAGAACCATCCTCTTAATCTGTTCAATAATCTAAAACTCACTTTGGTATAACAAAGCTTTTCTTAATATGTAGAAAAACGTAAACAGCTCGAGCCCAGTAGGATTCTTAAGACTAATTCACATTTGGTAGACCTTAACAGAGGCATGTGTCTATATATTTAACCATTATAATTGTACATGTTTCTTTAAACGTATTTAGCTTCTTTGTTTCTTGTGTTTGATTGTTTAGTTTATAGTTCATTGGTTTCACACCGTTATTCCTTGTATACTTTCTTGTTCAGTTATTAGTGCTCATTTCATGTTTCGGCTGTGGCAAGTTGACAAGTTACACGATGTATCGGAAGGACAAACAAGGCTCGCTCTTTTACATTTTTGGCTAAATTTGAAGAAGAAAAAATGATCATAAAAAACTAAAAAAATATCAACTGAATTGGCTCCTAGAACTTCCATAACAATGTAGTGTAGTTTATTAACTTGCGTATACACTGTAGAAACTGCGGTGATGAATTGACGCCAATCTTGGAATAAATAAATTACTTTGAGTTATAGTTTTATGCGTCTCGTGTGTAAACAGAATATCCACCTTAACATACTTTACTATTTGAAGCAAGCGCAAGGAACGAACGTGCCTACTTCTTAACAAGCAGCCAGAAAATAATTTCCTATTTGTTGCTTTTGAATATGATTAAGGTTGTGAAACTTACTTTGTTTCATCATGACTGCAGGATCAACTGTACCGATTACAACCGACGAAGACAGTACAATCCAACCGGAAGATAGCAGCTCAGAAGGTATGACAGGTAGTGGGGAAGCAGGTCACAAACACCGAGGGGCAGTGGGACATGTGCATTTGACCACCCAAAAAATATAAAGTTACCTCAAAACATTGGAGCAAAATAAAAAGGGTAAATATGAATGTTGAAAGGGAAACACGATGTTGAAGATTTAAAATGCGATAGTTTGTATAATCGTTGGGAAATGGAGAATAATCTAGATGTTTTGGAGTGAAAAGTTTTCAAAAGTGGGGCGAGGTGGGGGCGGGGGAACCCAAATTCCTAAGGCTGATATGGTACATGTATGAAAAGGTAGCGCCAGAAGTGATTCCGAGGTTTAATAAAAGAGGGGTGTAGCTCCGGGGTGGTTCAAGCCGACTTCCATCATTTAAGGGCATGTCGGGGCCCTAGTTGCCCCACAAAAGAATACACTTGGGATGGTATATTCTGAGGCATGTTTATGTCATAAATTAAGTCGACCAAAATGAAAAGTAGAGATAATTAGAGCCAGAGGTCAGGAATGAGATTACATTTAATTCTGAACTTTATTCCTGATACATTTGAATGTTGTGCAAGTAAGAGTGGTCAATAAGAAGGTTACAGCAGAAAGACCAGTTGTAAGTCTTATTGCATGCTCTTATAATGCAAATATAATTACTGGTATGCTTTGTTTTGTTTTTGAACTTTAATTGCCAAAAATATTGTTTTAATATGGTCATCTCTGTTTTGATTAAATGTCGAATTAAATAATTGTCATGTTCTTGTTTAAAAGACATTGTTATTTCAAAACAGAGACGTCAATCGAGTCCAATTGTCATTAGTTTCAAAATCCAAACTTGACACCTGATATTTGTTGACTCTGCTAGTGTACTTAAAAGAACAGTTCAGATGTACATTTATTTCTTGTCTGTAGAAGAAAACTTAAATAAGCGAAGCGAAACTTTAGCGAAAAGAACTTACTTATAACCGTGTGTCGCATTTTGCACCAAACGGGAGCTTAGAAAAAGGAGGTGCGCATCATATATGATATATCAATATCGACAAATATGTGGTGTTTGCCTTCAGTTTGATTTTGTCTGTGGTGGCCATGGACTGTCTGTGATATTTTACTTACAGGGTTGCAAAGCTTTACCAGAATACCAGTGAATATGAGTGCATATATTCGTATGCATCCACTTGAAAATATTAAGAACAACCTCAAAGAAAGAAAACAGAACAGGCAATGTTCTTGGATTGGTGCGTACTCTAGTAGTTCACTTGTTTTGCTTACAGTTCACGCTTGCTACATAAAGTATCCACTTTAAGATACCCTATTTCAAGAACGTCACGAAGGAAGATAAATGAATTTACCACATAGTCCTTCCTATGAATGGGTATATAGGAAAGGATCAACAGCAAACATCATACAGACTCATGTTGTTGCGGTAAAACTCGTTAACTTTACCTTAATGAGGTTCTCATGTATCAGTCGTGACTGGTACTGCATCTATAACTCAAATGAAAAACCAGCATTTTTCAAAAACGTCTTATCGGTTTACTGGTGTCGTATATCACAGTTAATTGCTCCATTGACTTACACAATAGACTGGTCACATACCAAGGCCGCTGGAGCATTAATACAAGTTTCAACTGACATGTCCTACCCACCGTATGATAACTGGCTATCATGGTATATTCAACGTTTGTCACCATGACAGTTTAAATTTTGAGTTAGAAGAGCTCAAAGGTTGGCATAGTGCTCCCCCAAGCTTTCGCTGCGGAATCTTCTTCAATCCTTCATATGTTTAAACTACCAGTACTTTATATCATCCTCTTCAATATCCAAGCATGAAAAAAAAATAATGATGGCTCAAACAAATGACAAAAAAATCACTACAGTCAGTTTACTAAGGACCACTTTAACGGAAGGACAAAATTGGAAAGGATGCAATTACGTGTATTGCTGCTGTTCTGTTGCGTCTGCGTACTTGTGGTTATATATATATATATATATATATATATATAT
>JAAAKB020129725.1:0-12643 GCA_010014835.2 Apostichopus leukothele | reverse complement strand
ATATATATATATGCTCCCACATTACAACCGGGACCAATACACCTAAGGTTCCCCATTAAAGGTATGCCGTATTGGCCACAAATATGCTAGATATTCAAATATGGTCACCTTTGGTCAAAATTCTCTCACTATTTTTATTACAACCTTGGAGGAAATTTCCCTCACTGGGACATTCAGCCATCTTGTGTGTTCCTTTAAAAATGTCTGAGAACAATTTGGAGAGTAAAGACCTCCAGGACAGTACTTTGAAAAAATCTAGCAATTCTAGCAGTGCTGGGGGCCTATACTGACTACCTTTAAGCCCCATGCCCTCTCCTGTGGGTCTAGTAATGTTGTTTATGTATTTTATTGAACACTTTGTAAGGGAGGTAGATACGTAGGTGAAACAGGCACGACTTTTCGCCTGCGTCTTAATAATCATTTGAAATCGATACGTGACAATATATTGGGATACCCAACGACTGAGCATTACAATCTCCCAATTATTCTCTCACAAATCAGAAATGTTTTTATTTTGCTACAATTTTGAAATCAACTGCTGAACGAAAACGGAAAGAAATATATTGGATTTTCCATTTGAACTCACAACTTAAGGTTCTCAACATAGACTTATAGGACCAGTCGCCCAGTACCACTTTTACAAAGAAGCTTAATCTCGCTTCCTGTCCTTAGATCCCCCAGCATATGTCCTATGGGTGACGTAATGTATGATGTAATAAACTAGAGGTTGTACATGTCAAGCGATCGACGAAGTATATATTAACGTATAAATATAGATATTATATATGTCTATTATTTAATTGCCACCATTCGACAGATTCAAGAAGAGTTTGTACATTTCACACGGCAGACGATAGCTTTTATGTCTACACGGGTAACAGTCGGATTGTTAAAGGTCCAATGCGCCAGGCAATAATCAAAGTCTCCAGTGCTTTGATGCAGGCATGTTAGTCTCCTACATAGCTACGTCGTTAATTGATTATATGGAGCTAGTATGAGCCTACTGATTGATCAAGTACAATAATGAGAATATGGAATTTCGCAGAATTTAATATTTGAAAATGCAATAGTTGAATGATTTCCCTATCGTTTTTTCAGTACATACTATCGCATTTCATGATCAGCATCAATCAATTGAAAACGAAAGAGCAGTTGTGTTGTTGCTGGACTCCATTACCTCACACGTGCTGGTTGCTGGTTCTCCTCGACGAAGTTTGTCGGCAACCTGCCTTGGAATCATTTGATAGAGTAAAGAATCTGTTCGTTTCATCTCTTGATCTAGTTTCTTCATACTTTCCTCTAACTGAGCACTTTTTTGTAGTTCTTGGTCCAGAGCTAACTTCAATTCAGCTGATTGTTGAGTTCCAGCTAAAACCAAATCTCGCGTTGCATCATGCATGGATAAGTCATTGATGTAAAGACCGGTATTGAACATTGCCTCTAAATTGGGCAGCCTGCAAAAACAAAGCGTTAAGCAAAAAAATATTATTAATCGTCTGCAAAACAAAAAGTTTTTACATACTAATAAACTCCAAAGAAAGTAAGTAATTTCAGATTTCAAAACAGTGACGTATATCCAGCAATTTTAGTTCTGACTAGCCATTTACTCACCGTAATCTATGCAATGAAAAGTTCCTTCAGAGTTACTAATTTGTCGTGCATAAGTTCCAAATGTTATGCAAGATATATAAAATTGTTTCAAATGCAAAGTTTAAAATAGAAGTGTAATTTGGCACAAATTCGTTTTGATATGTAACGGATCATTTAAAGATAAAAACCACTGTCATTAGTCTATGCTGTAATTTATATCACATTATATTCATTAAAGAAATAATCCTTTAAACATATGAAGCTCAGATCATTTGGCTCAAAATGCATTTTGATATGTTACGGATCATTAAAGTAAAAAAACAAGAAAAAAACACTGCTATAAGTATATGTTGTACTTTTCATATCACATTATTTTTTTTAAAGAAATAATCATCTAAACACATGAAGCTCAGATTATTTGGCACAAAATACAGTTTGATATGTTACGGGTCATTAAAGTTAACAATAACTGTCCTTAGTCTATGCTGTACTTTTTACATCACAATATTTTCTTTAAAGGAATAATCATTTTAACATATAAACTTTAAACATATGAAGCTCATATTATCATTTATTGGACCCGTCAGTCTAACACACAAGCCATCAAGTTATTTACTTGAGTGCCGCAGCACAATACTTAATAGGAACACATTAGATTTTCCAACATGTTTAGAAAATATTACAGAATTGTCAGGAATAGACCGTGACGGTACTGAATGCTATCCAAGAGCGTTCTGCTGTTCCACCCGATACACACAGAGAACAAACCCACTACTGTAAATCTTTAAGTTTTGTACGAAAGTAAAAACTGGATCGTGCTATAAATCTATTAAGATTATGGTAAATAACTGAGGATATGTGTAATCCCAACAAATCCAGTTCTTGGAATTTGTTAGGATTACACATATCCTCAGCTCTTACTGTAATCCTAATAGCACATGCTACCGATTTGTCAGCACAATCCAGTATTTAATGTGGTACAAAACTACAGATAGTTACTGTAATCTCTGTGTAAATCGGCTGGCTGTTTGATATGAAGCTACCAAGATCATTATTTTGATCATTATTTTGTTGGTTGAGTTATTGCAATTTATATGGATCAATATTAGCACGTAGGTCTGCACGGAGGGGCCGGCGTCATCATTACTTGAGCCTTGAAGACGGATTTCCACATATGTAGCATAGTTTAAAGATATATGTATGTCTTGAACACTTGAAATGTTCCTTATTTCTGGACAATGAGACGAAAATATTTAAATTCTGCAAAAAGGTCATCCTTTCAGAGTATATGGTTTGTGGTAATGATTTTAAGTTTCATGCCACACTTCTATAGCTGTACTTTTCGTGTAAAGCATCACCCGAATACCACGGGGTTTATTAGTAGTAAGTATCACCGTTGTTTATGTCAACCGCATTTTAACATTTAAATAAAAAAGGTTGCACCAGAGACATTGTCACATGTTCTAAATATATTGAAATGTCAATGATGTATGTTAAATTTACAATTGAAAAGTGAATACTACAACGAGAAAGCATTCAGAACTAAAGGTTAGAACAATGATTAAGGTCAATTTTAAACATACAGCATGATTTTAGGCTGAAGAATTCTGATCAATGTCATAATGATTATTCGATAAAGACTATACAGGGACACACATGATACTTACAGAGGAGTAGCAAGAAATACATAGCACCTCCACTCCGGTATGGACATCATCTGGCCTTTTAAGCGTAACTGCTGGGGATGAAAGACTTCCTCAAGGATTTCTAGAATTAGGTAAATATAAAAACCCATCGTATTTAATCAATGATGTAGCAGACATATGGATTCTAGAATACAATAGATGCAATGTCGTTACGTTAGTCACTGCTCTATATCGCACATTCGGAATTCTGTGGGCAGTTTCGTTACTTTAGCCATTGTTATTCTGGATAAGTGAATTTTATAGCATTACGAATATCCAAATAGCCTTGCATTGATCTCACCTCTATACCGGACGTAAAGATGTTTAGAGTTAAGTACATACGCATTGTCGTTTTGTAAATTTGTAGCTGGCATAATAATGAAATAATAGTGTCTTACATTCTGCTTTATGCATCATAAGTGCAATGTTAATAGCCATTTGATAACACGATTAATTAGTGCAATACCAATCCCTCTTACAGCAAAACAAGGGGGCTCAGGTTTAAAGGATATGTAAGTCTTCTGAAATGACTTGTCACTTGTCATGTCGATTAAAATAAGTACAACAAAATGTGTTTTAGCAACATCATTCGTTACCGTTAGGTTCTTGTGAGTGTTCAAGTTTAGCTGCTGAAAACATTAACAAATTGCCGGTCACGTCAATCAAACTTCATACTCCCAAAACCAAAGCGTTAACAATAATCGTACATTGAAATCAAAGTGAACAATCTATACTACCAATCCCATTACATACTTTACCAACGTTTGCACGACCACATGCTGGTCAAATCTAGCAATGCTTACGATGAGTTTTGTGCTCTTGTACATGGAATAGAGACACAAGGTATAGTCAGTTATTTCGTAGTCTTTGGTATATCCAGATGGGCAATTTTACACGAAAACGGAGAAATGATAATTTAAGAAACAGTGGAAGAGGTGAAAGACGGAAATGTCACTTATAATAACATTTCTTGAAGCATTGAAAAAATATATATACTATTGGTTAAAAGGTTCTTTGGCCAACAATAATTAGTGAATTGCTTACACCATCACAAATCATATGAATCTACGACAAAATAAATCAAATAATAATAACAATAACATTTCACTGCATTTCAGAACAAAGAAATATTATAGCAGGAACAGGGACAATGTTATATGGCATATATTAAGAAAGTTATTAGATCGTGCATAGGGTGCAGTCTTACAACGTCACAGCAAAGAAAAGGGTGAGCGAAAGAATTAGCCATTTTGATCAAAATAAATTTTACCTTAGATATGATTGAAGCATGTCAACGTTAGGTGTTTCCTCACCTGGCGAGCTGCACTAAATTGAAGGGGTTATGCTACTCGGTACGGACACTAAACTTACCCACTTGTAACATTGTCAACCAAAGTGGGTTACTTTGGTCACCATAGGATAGCGGGAAAGTTGTAGCAGATAAAAATTGTTTGAGAAATAGCTAAAACAAATCCCAAAGCCGCAATAGCCAAATTACACCACGCTAATTAGCGACCAAGCTTAATCATTCAATAGTTTCAAGTGACGCTAGAGGAGAAAGGAGAGTTGTCTTGATTTACCATTGCAGTCATTCCTTCTCAACCTCACATCTTCCAAATTTAAGTTGGCAGAGTTCTAAGTAAAAAAACTAGAGAAAATAAAGTAGTCACTCTTCCAATGGTTGCATGATAACTCTTGACAAGTTAAACAAAGTATTGTGCGAGATTTACGGTAGAGTCGAGGGGCATTCATCTTTCTTCACAGTCTTCATTTTAACACAGTGGTCAGTGAACACGGCCTTCAGTGAACAAAAAGTACATTGAACACAGTGTTCAATGGAAATCAGTCTCCATTGAACGCTATTTTCAGTGACCGCAATCTTCATCAGTGGACAACGTCTTCAGTGAAAACCATCTTAAAGTGTATACGAAGTTAATGTCTTCAGTCAACGCAATCGTCGGTGAACATAACCATATGTTAACCCATTCTGAGACAAATCAAAGAGAATGAGTAAGCTTGGTCGCTTCTATTAAAAATTGTTTAACAACATACCACCCACAGGGCTATTTGGGTACGAACCTGTTTGGAGAAGAAAAGAAGACATCTCAAGGAAAAGGGCCGTGAACTCCGAGCACGACACCTTCTCATCATTAACGCTTAATTGAAAGACGATTAATAATTAATAATTTCTTTACATTAAAATTAATGACTATTCTATGTACTAGGGTTCCTTAAGTAGTTGGTCAGGAATTCGCATGAATCCCGTAACGTTCAATGAGAGGGAGGGTGAACGGATGCGATGGGAAGGGGTGGGGGTGTTGGAGGGAATAAACTCAGTACCATCATTTGGGACAAGAATCAGTGTTTGAAAACGCTCCTATAAGAAGCATTGCAAAGCTGATGGTAAAGCAAGGAGAAAATAGCAGGTGACATAACATTGAAATTAATTACCATAACCCCAATATTAATATGAATAATATTATCTTTTGATTTTCCTTCCATGTCTACAATCTCCGACGACATCAATATATTTTAATGAAACGCGACATCCGTTGACTGAATTAAAGTATGAATGATAGTTTGTCCTGGACGTGTGAAAGTATGTGAAGAATTTTATATCACATCCGACGTCGATTTCACTCGTCTTATACCTTGATGTATACTTAACCGTATATTATGTTATTCTTAAGTTATAAGACTGATTTCGCGCGTTGTTCTAGCTAATAGTAACTTGCCTTTTGCCAGAGTTTACAACAGGTTTTACGTCTACATAATGTTATCTCTGTAGATTAATCACTTGTGTATAGTAAACGACGTTCGGTATTTTGTGATGTGATTTCTTACAGTCTAGATAAATGAATCAAAGTCTGCCTTTCATGATATAAGTTGTTCATTCCAAGTTATTAAACCGTGTAACATGTATGTATATTCTCTCATCAGTATGTACTCCACTAGAAGACCGTGGGACATTATCATGTTAAGCCTCGAACACGGAGTTCTTATTTAACGGTGAGAGAGAAATTTCCGTCCTAGGCTTCAAGTTCAAGCCTTTACTATTTCTTCTTAGTACTCAAAAAGTCGGCGAAACTCTGCTTAGTTTTAAACGATAAGAGCGCAAGATGAAAATGAAGATCTTTTATTTCACAACCAACAGCTTCACTATACTGCATTTAAACTTTCTCCCTTCTTAAATCTCTCCTTTTCTCTCTCTGTATAATATGAATATTATTTTGGTTTCTCTTGCAATTGGTTGTCAGTATTCCGAGGAGTGAATCCGAACCAATGATGTGTTATCCTATATTCACAGTGACCGTTGAATAAACAACAATCGCATCATTCATGTTAAAGGCATGTATAACATAATGTTCAGGAATGTTGTCGTCGAACATACTGATCACAAGAATGACAAATGTTGAGCCATATATTATACATATATCATTGGCTGTTTCGGTATGGAAGGTGCAGTAATGAAAGCCTCTTGTTATAGTGGTGTATATGCATACCGGGAAATCAATCACCCTTCTTTTAGCCTCATGAATCAAGTCAGTTCAACATGCCAAGGACATACTACGCCAGTCAAAAGTATAAAGCACCGCAAACCTGGCTGGCTCAAGAAAGATGTACATTCATTTACAATTTTGCCCCCGAAACCAAGATGACGATCCATAAAGAAGTCAAATCACGACCCCTTGCATTTTCCTTCTTCTTGCATATTTAACTATTCCCTGTAACCTGGTAATTGCCAACTTTCTTGGATCTTTAAAATTCCCTTACTAGACCATTGAACAGATTCAAGCGGTAGTAATGATTTGATGACCACCTTAACAAGAGTAATCAACATCTTTAAGCAGCAGTTATTAAGACAGTGAATACCTTAACAGAGTATTTCCACGGTTGAGATCACCCCGGGCTATCAATGATTTATACCATCAAATATTTAATGACAGTGCTGTTTCAACTATTACTCAACAACCATAACGTTTGATCATTCTTCCAACACAGTTATGGTTATGCAAATAGTACTAAACAGAAGTAGCTACTTAACATCAGTAGAACTGTGGAAGTAGCTTGGAGTCTTTCTACAGCTGCAGAAAACCAAGCTTTTCCTTGCTGCTCAGCACTGTTTGGTACACGTTTACATTAAACATGTAATAGCAAAGTACGAAGTAGTACCGAATTAATTGGTTTCATATCAACATACGTTTGAAACAGGCTCCAATGTTTTGAACCAAGATATATCATTACATATTAACTCATCAACGTAATTCAAAGGCTGACAACGCATAATAGTTCAAACAAGCTATATGTTTTCAGTGAAAATATTCTCCTCTTAATGTTCACTGCAAGAGTTGCCTCGGAAAAAAAGGTTTACCTTTCATATCAGATCATTTAATTTGACGATAATATGCAAGAAACATTTGCCTAAAAGATAATTTCACATAAGAATTGAAAGATGAAAGCGTGCGATAGCGAGGCGTGAAATAATATTTGATTGTGATTGTGATTGTAAGCAAAGTGTGTGAAGAATATTGTTCTCAGCCGACGTGACGACTTTCGCAAAGAAATGACTGGCGGCATATTATAACAAACATGTTTTGTTTTAACAATTATTACCAACATTACAGTAATAAAGTGTCATGCGTTATGATTACAGTACAGTGGTTCACATTCCCGTCCGTATTTTACATGCCATGCTGCGAAAAGCCTTGATATAGCATCCAATAAGCACATTTCATCTGAAAGTACACTGTGGTCAATGGTTTGGCTTCTGAACGATTTCAAATGACAAAACAAAAACGAAAAGAAAGCCAATGTGTTTGTCCATCGTCTTGCCTTCGTTGACAGCCATCACTGTTAGGTTGTACAACCAAACTCAGATGTTCAGTTGGGTGTCACCCCGGACACAATGAAAGTATCACAATTGTTTGGGTGCATATCCATCATTAGAAGATACAGGAATACATGATGTGGTAATCTTCTCTTGACCACTGGTTGGATGTTGTAAAGTATACTGAACCTTTCGGTCCATATAATTTACGTAATTGTCCAGATATTATGTGAATAACACACAACGATCCAAAGACGACGATACCTAACAGTCATACAATAAGACTGGTGCGTGAATATAGAATAGTGGTTGCCAGAGAGAGAGAGACAAGTAAAATGACAATGTGTACACCCAGTGATAATGCGACTGCTACCTTCATATGAGCTTTCAACTGACGGAAGTCCCATTACGAGTTCAGGTTTATCACATTTGAATGACATAAGAACCGTGTAAGCATGTAATCATATTAGTTACATGGCTGTGATCTCAATGTTTGATAACAACGTAACCAGCTTAATGAAATGTTTTGCTTACTGCACATTTTACTGGAAAACCTGTTCAGAACACGAGCTGTTTAAGATGTTAAGACAAAAGTGAATATTGTGAAGACACAGAATTAAGGGGATACTAACTTGATATAACGTTGTACTAATTCCATTGTCAAATTTCAGAAATTCCCATGGCTGTTTAGTTCACACCCGTATTTGTCGATGCTAACATTGGGCGGTATAATTGGTTTTCACTGCAACTCGAGGCATCCTATTATATTGAGGTGGTTTGAGGCTTCTTATATAGCAGACTTAAGGAAGACGAAAAGATAGCTCTTAAATAAACAGATGCAAAAATATGGATCTGTCTCGTCAAGTAACAATCTTGATGATTTATGTTCACAATAGAGACACATCTCTTGCACCTGTAAATTGATCACTTTTATTATATCTACCATTAATTGAATAATCTTATTTTGTTTTGTTAAGTATTACAACAAGGAGGGCATTACAGACAGAATTACCGACAGAGTTATCATGTTTTATGCTGAATTCCCTTGTCATTTACTGATTTGTACGATGAAGATTGTTCATATCACATAATATATTGATTAATTTACAGTTGCATGGTTATTTGTGCCCTTAATTAAAATGAATATAAGTCATGGACGTTACGTTTACTTAGCTGAAAAATTAACAAGTTAATTGAAAGGGAAAACACAGTACATATATTATAGCTGCCTGCTGGTGCAAACATACATGAGACTAAGGAATAAACTGAAAAATGTGCTTCTTTTTGGAACTCGTAATGGAACTTTTTGTCGACTTGAACTCACTGCGTGTAAAACTTGAGACCATTGACCGAATCAACAAGGGCAGCAAACATTCCCATGGTTTAAGGTCATGCTGTGTTTGTCAGATAAATACCTGTAGTTTGAATCAGCGGTACTCCTCGTGCAAAATATTGTGGTTGTGCTGATCGGGTGTACTGTAGACGTACCACGGGACATGTGGAAACTAAGTCACAGAGAAATGTAATGAAAATGAACTTGGTAATTAATGTTATCCTTTTAACTCTCTGAAAGACAGTACACAACAAACGTGGATGCAGCACGAGTCAGTTGCTTTAAGTTTCCTTAGTTTCTTGATATGGGATAAAGAAAAAGAAAAGGGAAACAGGTAAAAGCGTCGGGAAAAAATACCCAACAAATGCTTTCAATGAAACACTGCGAAAAACTTTGACATTTTACATTCAGGAAACAGATATCAGCTGATGACACACGGGTAAATGAATTAAGGGTATGGCGCGTCAGGTCCTCATTACTCGAATGCATCGAAAGCATGTCACTTAGAAATCATTTATAAATAGAAGTTATTTACATGTTCATGGCATCCTAAAGGGTAAGTTGTCACTTGAAGAACACATCGATTCGGCACTCCATGAATAGTACGTAATGAAACACAATACTCTTCGTAGTTGTTAAATATTTACTAGTTGGCACATCATTGTTTGCAGTTTGTACTGGTTTCCATATTATTGCCTGCTATTCTGTACTTCTTTTAACTTCATCACCTGACGCGTATATCACTTGACTAGCAGCTTGCTCTCCTTTCCTACTGTATATTATACTTTGCACATTATAACTGCAACTTCTTTGGCATTGGTTTACATAGCATTGGTTGGAATCATCCGCTAGCACATTATAAGTTATATATTAAGTAAACGAATAACAGGAAGCTAACTGGGGAAACTTTTGTAAATGGAAAAGTGCTAAGAAAGTTATTACTAGGACAGGATTCAAACCAGCGACCTCTGGTTTATAACCCAACGGCTCTACCAACTGAGCTATCCAACCCTTAGTTGGGTATGAGTCTCGTTCCAGCCATAAATTCCTTTGCTCATTTACACATTATAAGTTATACAATTGCAGTCGTTTGTACATGATTGTTGATACATTCTTTTGGTGTGCACTCATTGCTTGTATTATATTTGCACATTGTTATCCCTGTGATAGTGTTTTTCAGAATAGCTGACGGCACATCACTGCTGGAACTCTTGTGCATTATTATATGTGACATTGTAGGGTTTACACATCATTGTTTAACAAGTCTATTGGTTTGAACTCATTGCTTGTACTATTTTTTTGGTAATAATATAAGCTTGTAATAATATATACGTTTCAGTGTTTTTTTTACAGTGGCTTGTACATCATTGCTTCAGTATGAAACAATGTTGTACATTTTTATTGTAACGTTGTTGTGGATTGCCTATATAATGTCGTTTACACAGTTTTGCTTGTAAACGTGCACTATTTGTTTGCATTTAAATGATATTGTAAGGATTGGCTCATTAGTGTTTGCAATATTGTACCAGTTTTCGAATCATTCCCAATCTTAGATTGGACTGACAAAATTATTCCTTGCCAAGTTGCCCCAAGTACGTAATGTCTACATATTTAACAGCATAAAGTACTGCCGTTTATACTTTCCTGGTGGATTTGCAGAAAACATGACGGTATATGTAGACCATAATTGTTCTTAAATATTTCGTAAAAGGAAAAGGAAAACTTCTCTTTAGTCACACCTTTTAACCATTCAATTCAATTGCGGAAAAATAACCAGTGTAGTCCGTATGATATTAAAGTATAATATAATTAAGTCCCGTTTGGTTGTGGTATGCGTAGGTAATACTAAACATAGGTGATACTACGTCATATGTGAATGTTTACACACATTGCCCGATAAGAGATTATAAGAAATTATAAGAAATTACAAGAAATTACAAGAAATTATAAGAAATTATAGGAAATTATAAGAAATTATAGGTTATTATAGGAAATTATAATAGAGCATCGCTTTAGATCCATTCGCAAACTGTTGAAGTGTAGTTACCCCGGCATTTCTCACTCTTTGAGAGGCATCCAGGGTTTCATGAATATAACATTGCTAAAAGACAAACATTATGAATATTTTAAAGGGGACGATGCTCTCTACTCCCAGTGATTAGCATCAGATTCGTTATAAAATGCAAGCACAAAAAGGTATGTTAATAAAGTTGAAATATTGCAATGTTAACATACGTCTACTTGCTTTGAATAGAACATTGCTAATAAACAAACATTACGTATCATATCAGAGGGGACGATGCTCTCTAGCTCTCCAGTAGTGCATCAGATTCGTAATAAAATTCAAGCACAGAAAGGTATGTTAACACAGTTGAAATACTGTGATGTTTTACTTTATGTTTACCTGTTTATAATGGACAGGAAGGAAAAACACCAAAGGGTTATTTCCCAGGAGTAAGGTCTTCGTTGTCTGGTTGTAGAAGACGGCAATCATATTAATTCGGCTATGAAATTAATTGCAGTTTGAGATAATACTTGTCGGTGAATTCTGTTCTAAAGAGGCATTTCAAGTGTTGATGAGGACACAATGTCCGGAAATTAATTATTGACCTATGGCAATAACCACAAAGTTGTGAGCGTCCCTGAATAAAGATGTCTGCAGTCCTGCTAGGACGTTTCAAACCATTTGATTTAAGCTACGTAAATACTAGATAAAACTTTCTTCTGACGGCAATTTAAGTAGTACGTGTTTTGATGATTAGCCTGTGGTGATGACAAAACCCGAATTGTTCAGCTGAGTACGTGAATAAGTTGTTGTTGGCTCTGTAAGCCTAGAACATAATTTGATAGGTGGTTAAGGTTTCACAACTCTAATCTTAAGATAATATATTTCATCAAGTTCGGTGTCGTATGTGGCTCCCATGAACGTCGTGATGTAAATTAGTAAGGAGCATAACTGAGAGGACAACAGTTTTCTCAGTTGCAGATCCAATATTTTAATAATTAGGGGGTGTGCCCCTGGGTTCGTTGAAGATGACTCCAATTAATTGGCAACTGGTGATGAATTCGTCGACGTGAAATAGTACATTTTGTGGAATATTTAGGCTGTAAATTAGGTCTACACGCAAGGTTGTGCTAGTAACTAATTTTAATTCTTTCAAAGGGATTGGGTGAGTGGGGGGGGGGGTGTACACCCATACCTCTCGA
>JAAAKB020129724.1:0-21446 GCA_010014835.2 Apostichopus leukothele | reverse complement strand
AATTTTAAAAACCAACAAAAAAACTCTTAAGCAATCCATGAAATAAAAAAGAATTTTTAAAAATTTTTAAAAAGGGCCCCAGGGTTTAAATAATTCTGGGGGGGGGGGGTAGGGGCAGACCTGGCTTTTGATGCCCCTGGAAGCAGGGGCATATGGCAGTGTCAGTTGAGGGCTGGATAAGGTTTTGCTCCACTACATTTGTACAACACACTGTTTCAGTGGCAAGTTTTGGTAGCAACCACCATATCACAAATTGTACAATGTCATGACTAGACTTCATAACCAAAGAAATGAAAGTGTTTGTATTTTCAGATCATTGTTTTGTTTGTATTATCAATTTTGGTTACTGTTTGCGTTTTCATAAACATATTTTGGTCTTGACACATAGTTTACAAAAGTTCTGTCTTTGCAAGATACAACGATCGACACTTGGCATTTTGCCAGGTGCCATTGTTATGCAAGCCAATGACAACAGACTTATGAACAAAGCAATTGGCTTGCCTTTGAAGTTATTCAGCAGAATCCTTGCCAAGCATCCATTCATATGGCATCTGGGCATCTATGAATTTTGTTTTTTATTAAAACTGTATGAATAGTATATTCACCATTGATCCAGGTCATAAATGTGTATGTCTGCTGTACCTTCCAAGAAATACTTCACAGACAACAAATGGATAGTAAAGATCTTTTTTGTGATCAAGTTTTAATAGGAAAATACTAATTGCACTATCACCATCACAACAAAGAATATGTAAAATTGATTTTCTCATTGGTTATAATATGAGTCACACCTAGTGCTGTATCCAGAATAGTCTGATACACAGTGCCATGGTCGAGTGAATAAGCCGGTATCATTGGATAGCTGAGGTATGAAACCAAGTGTACTGGAGGTTATGGGTTTGATTCCAAGGATGGCTGCAGTAAGGGTGACTCCCCAACAGGGAGAAATCCATGGTTTTCCCGTTTGCAAAATTTGGTCCTTCTTAATTGTAAAAGGGGCCTAATTTGTAAATTGGATAATAGCCACCGGACGTGAAGTGTAAGTTACGATATAAAAGCCTTTTGGCTTCTCCCACATGCACATGTGGCTGCTTCAACGTGGCTGCTTCCAGGCGAATTATTGTAGCTTCAAGACAAGTGAAAGACAAATTTTAACCCCTAGGGATAGGACTCATGCCCACTGTCAGGTCCCTGGAAAAATTTGACATATTACAAATAGAGATCTTGAAAAATGATTCTGACCAGAGAGTTTAAGTAGTCCTGAGTGGTTTGATGAACTCATTTTTTTTTGAGTTCCTGTGGTGTTCTGCAAAACTGACTGTTTAGAGATCATGCAAGACGATAATGAAAGAAGAATTGATTTCTCTCAGCAAAACTACTGTATCCTTTTCCCCAGATTTGAAGGAGAGAGTAATATAAAGTATTAAACTGTGACTTGGTCTTGACTGGACCAACTTGAACAATAGCTCTGAATTCTGTACATCATAAGGGAATGTACTTGCAATTATCCTGACATGTATTCTTAATGTTTGCATCAAATTTTGCATCAAATTTTTGCATAAAAAATATCAAATTTTTGCATGGCAGTATTTGAAGCCTCATAATTTTGTCTCTTGCAAAGCATTTTGCGATGCGATACTTAGATACATTATTCCCGGATAAGGTGTACAAACTAATCTTCATTACGTCACATTTTGCGTAGTAAGGTTATAAAAAACGACCAGCAAACATCGCATGATTAGTGACGCAAACCCTTGTGAAGTTCAACAAATGTGCCATTTGTCACATTTCGCCAGACCGACCGTGTGATTTGATACCTGCGTTACAACCGAAGAAAGCAATTTAGCTGCCGTACATGATGCTGTAGTTGCAGAACATAATCTTGTCTTCAAAGCAGTCCAGGCTACAAAATGCAAGCTGCATAAATTTTTATTCTATTATGTACAAAGGCCAACAGGAATGCTCAGTTCAATTTTAATTAAACATTTAACTCCAATGTCTCAGTGAAGTACGCAGATTCATGCCGAAAAAAAAATGGCCAAAATTAAAGTCAGTACTTAACATTTACTGATTTAGTCATTTTCTACATGACTGTGAAATATTCTCTTATATATGCTTTTACCTCACAAAAGGAAAAAAAAAGGGGAATAAAAGGAATAAAGAAGATAAAAAAAGACTGCACAGTCACATTGAAACAGATTCACGGCTGAATTAGTATCATGACGTCAAGTGCTGTCTTTTCGTCAGTTATTGACGTATTTGGAGGGACGTAAATAAGGGGTGCTCAAACAGCTGACAGGGCTTCTTAAGAAAGGAAAACAGGATTTTTGCAAATGAGAATGGATCATATTGTCTTTTGTTTCAGTTGAAAAGAAAAGCGCAGACAAAAAGATATATTTATATCTCAAGCTGTGTCATTCAGCGAGTGAATTGTGCAAAGTATTTCTATTATATTATTCAAGGACGAGCAGGTTGTTGTTGTGTGGCGATAATGCCTCTGGCTTCTAATTTTTTTTCCCTTCTTCTTTCTCTTAAAGGGTTATATGAAAAATATCTATTTGTAGATTGTTAGTAACTAATATGAACTCCCCTTAGTCAAATGTTTAACAAAAAGAAGATTTTTTTTTTTTGAACATACTATATTGATCTATATATAGTATAAAGTTTATTGAACCATATTCAAGTTGTTGGTCTCAATTCATGAAGACATTTAAAAAGTAGAGAAACACTTGATGGGTAATGGTATATCAGTTTTTGTGTTTTGGGGGATTCCACATGATTGTAAAGAATGTTCACAGAACTGCACATCTGTTTTGTGTGAAAGTGGTCGCCAGTGAGAGCTACACATATGGTCATACAGTAATGTGGTTGCAGTAGCATGTTTTGTGGGGTCTGTGTAAGGCAGATGTGTTCGTTTAATACAAAGACAATATGGTCAAAAATATGGTAATACTGCATATTCTGTATATTACACTTGACAAGTAAGAAACAGTGGGCATGTATTTAAATGTTGCTTGTACTGATGTTCTGCTGTGTTTTCTGATGCATCATTTGAATAAATCAGGTCACCATTATGACCTGTATCCCAAAGAATTCAAAACTGAATTGCAGTTGCTATGGAGCTCGTGGATCTGAGTGTGCTGTATTACTTAACAGTACAGACAGACATTACTTTAAGTACAATGTTGGAGTGTACAAGTTTGCCTAGATTACAGTGTGTGCAATCTTTTAAACAGCTGTTTGCTTCATGCAACGTAGTATCTCTGACCTTACAAGATTTGAAATTAAATCCAAAATATTTCGTTATTCTGCTTCACAAGTATCACAAAAGGATGTTGTATACAGTACCTCAGAATTTCAAAGTTGTTCATATTTCATGATAAACTGAGAATTAGCCTAAGTGTATAATAAGTGACCAGTACATTATTTAGCAGGCTTAAACCTTATTTTGCCTATTGAACAAAAATGGTCGACAGTTGACACATTGTTCATATTTTATCGCAGATAACCAGAAAAATACAAAACTACCACCCACACCTGTGAATGAATATATTCATCTGATTGATTTACAGTAGACAGTGTTAAAGTAGGTTGAAAGTAGGTTGAAAGTAAAATGTAAGTTGTATATAGTGAAGCTTGTAGTTACTATTCATTGGTTTGTAGGTAACTGTACATATCGATTGAACAATTTTGGGCAAGACTAAATAGCAGTGGGATCTATGACATTGTTTGAAGTACAGACTGACTCGAAGAGAGATTTTTATGATTATCTAAAAAAATGTCTAGAATTTGTTTCACATTGGCTAAGTTTTTCGAGTGTAAGATTTGTTTCACTTGAGCTAACTTTCTGAAATGTAACATTTGTTTCACTTTAGCTAACTTTTTTAAATGTAACATTTGTTTCACTTTAGCTAACTTTAAATGTAACATTTGTCTCACTTTAGCTAACTTTTCTAAATGGTAATATACCACAGCTTTATGTGTAATATGTTTAGCTAAATCAACAATCGTTGCAATCTACAAGTGCCACGAAACAAGTTTTACTTATTTCGACCCCGAAGCGGATCTACAGGATGTGACCATGTTACTCTATCACGCCCAGGCAAAAGTATACCCTGTTTACTCAGAATATAAGTTTGTTTCCTTTAATAGGTTCTCTAAATAATCAAAGTGCATGCCCCGTCTGACCCACGTATCACAGCCATACTGTATATCTGTGTACATCTGTGTGCATTTCTCACCTTTTTCTCCCCTTTTCAATGTTGTTTGCTATATTTTTCATTTGACCATGTCATAACAGTCCGTGTTTTGTCAGCCTATGCTATTAGAAATAAACAAAACAACATACTTCTCGGAAACTGTCAATATTAACTCAATTTATTTTTATGATAATTTTTTTATTTAGTTTAATACCTGTTGTTGGAGTTGGGGTTAAACAGTTTTCTAACAGTGTAGTTATGTTGTTAAGTGCATACCTGTTGTAGGATGCTGGGGTTAAACAGTTTTCTGACAATGTAGTTTTGTTGTTTTGTGTATACCTATTGTTGGATGCTGGGGTTAAACAGTTTTCTAACAGTGTAGTTATGTTGTTGAGTGCAAGGGCGTAGGAACCGGGGGGCTGGGGGGCACCAGCCCCCCCAGTGAAAAATATGGTGGGGCGGAAGTATCATTCCACCCCCCGGTCCGCAAGTCAGAAAACCCCTTTTTGGTTCCTTGCTAAAAGCAAAGGAACCTATGTATTCAGGTTGGCGTGTGTGTGTATGTGTGTGTGTATGTATGTGCGTGTGCACTTGTATTCATGACTTAGAGAGGACCAGCATATGAATACACACCCGCCAACAGAGGACTTTTTTTCGACAGAGGACCAAAAAGCCGGTCCTCTGAAGAAAACCGTTGCATGGTATCCCTTACATAGGCATATACCTTACTAGTCTATTTAACGCCGGTCCTCGTTGGGATAGAAAATTGTGCAAACCAATGTCACACTATACATTGAATGAATCTATCATGATGGTAAATTGTGAAGCACGCCCTCCTTTTTTGCACACACAATCAACGTTGATGTTGCCGCGTGAACGTTGTGACATAGAAATTGATAAGGACGTGACAGATGTACGTACCAGACAAAATGGTGAGTATTCAACTAATTAAACACAGGAATTTGTGAAAGAAATAATTGAACGCCCTAGTACAAGATAACAGTAATTTACTGAGAGTGATATTTAACAGTTCTGCCAAACGTAAGAATACATCGAAGCGGTCTTTATCACTCATGGCATTGCCTTGATGCATGCATTGTAAAGGCCTAGGCTATACTAATGATGACACTTGACAGTAACGTTAGGCCTACGATAGCTGTTCATGAGTCAAACGTTAGGAAAGGGCCTAAGCTAATGCTTCCCCGGCTTTTCCTTATGTTCACTGTTAATTATTCCTTTTTGAACAATTACGATGGCAGATAAGTTTGGGAATATTATAGTTTTTACTAGGCCTACTGCTACCTCATTCCATTTTAAGTATAGGCCTAGGCTATATTGCCTTTCAATTATTTGGAAATATGCCCAAACCTCGTATAACTAAGTAGGAAACTAGTAAGCTTAGGCATAGCCTAACTAGTAATAATAGTTAGGCCCTAGGCGTACTATGCATGAATAGCAATGTGATGGGCATGATCGTAACATTTTTTAAATTGCTGTGAATATTACTAGATTGATGTGAAGAAGTTACAATGAATAAAACAAGCACAGAATTGATGTTAAACATGAAAAAAAATGCTTTATTTGTGCATCAAGTAACTTGGCAAAAGTAATTCCTAAGGCTAGTCTGAGTTAGGCCTATGCCTAACTTAGGCCTAGCTAGGCTATTTACAATAGTCATTAAACTAACGTTAGGCATTCATCCCGTTTGCAAGCGATTTATTGTAACTGCAGTAACTAAAAGCCTTCATTTGGGATTCCACTTGGACCCAGGGCAGGTCACTGTCACTGCTTATCACTGTGCACAGATTGCAGTTGACTCCAGAGTCATAAGTCTTATGTCATTCAAACACATTTGGTTATTGAAATGCGAAGTTTCAATCAAATGTGTTGTTAAAATGCCTAGGCCTAAAGAAAAAAATTAGAGACCTCCCGGTCACTAATGCTACATTAGTTATACCAGTGAACTGCTCTGAATTGTTTCTTGTTGTGAAAGGGCTGAAGATAACACAAGTGACTACTGACCACATAAGATACAGTATTGCCCATTATTGATGTTTTTCCTGAACTAAAACTACATTGTCCAAAAAGTATGCACATGTATGGTTACTGCATGCAAACATTATTAAATTGGTCATAACTTAATTTTGCCTTTTCTTCATTTAGGAATCATCAGTGGAAGAGTGCCTAGCTGGCAAATGCCAATGCGATTCAGATTTCAACCCTTTTGAATATTCAGATGATCAGAAGTCTGACCATGAAGAATGTTCATCCATTCCATTCCTTGCTGGAAAATCCAATGTCTGCCCCGATACAGATTCAGATCCTTTTGCATCAGACTATGACACAAGCAAAGTTAAAGTTGTCACACAAAGTTCCTGGTTTTCAAGAAAGCATTTGAGACCTATTAGGGAGGGAGACATTGTTCCAGATTCCGGGGGTTCAGGAACCGAATATCGCTCTGAGACAAATCGTTTTGTCTACCCACATTTAGGAAGTAGAGGACATTCCACTTCTTATATACCTGTTCAGAATGCAGATATCACTTCTAATCTGACATCAGACACAGAATCTGATGGCTCTGCCTACAATCCATCTGATGATGAGAAAGACAGCAGTTCAAGCATTTCTGATGACGAGCCCATACAAACGAGAGATCTGAGACAACATATGATTGCAGATTCCTCTACAAATGGACAGAGTGATGCAGATTCAAATTGTAGTCAAACCACTGATGAGCAGTCCAGCAGTGCCTATGACGAACCCACACCAACCAGGGATCATGCCGGAAAGAAGAAACGTTTGAAAGGTAAGAAAGTGAGGTCCCACTCAAGTATTCTAACTAAGAAAAGAAGGATGGAAAAGGAAACTTCATCAGAGGTTTCATCAACTTCTATGACAGTCTTAACATCAAGAAACAGAAAGCATAAGAGAGTTTGGGATAGACACAATTTCTGCATATACTGTGAAAAGAGTTTTGCTAAATTGCCCAGACATTTTGAACGTAAACATTCAAATGAAAAAGAAGTGGCCATAGCTCTCAGCAAACAGAAGAATTCGGAGGAGCGCAAAATCCTATGGATGTTACTAACAAACAAAGGAAATCATGCTCATAACACAGAAGTGCTAAGCCAAGGACATGGTACTTTAATTCCAGCAAAACGACAAACCTATACGACAGAAATCACTGACTATTTACCTTGTGAGCATTGCTTGGGGTATTTCATTCGCTCAGATTTGTGGAAACATCAAAAGTGCTGCCACGCATTGAAGTTAAAGCCTGAAGCAACTAAAGTCACAGGGAGGATCCAGGGACGAGCAGCTATGCTTCTTCCATTGCCAAAGACTGCAGATCAAGCTTTCCATGAAAAGGTGCTGAGCAAAATGAACAATGATGCTATTGGTCTCGCTGTGAGACAAGACGAACTCATTCTCAAATTTGGGTTAAAGCTGTTCATGAAATTCACGGAACTGCATCAAAATCAATACTGCTCGCAGAAAATGAGGGAAGTTGGACGTTTGTTGTTGAAACTCAAGCAAACTTACCCAGATAAAGTTAAATCTTTGAGGGATGCCATTTGCCCGCAACATTTTAGTGCTGTTGTGCAGGCTGTTCATGAAACTGCTGGCTTTGATCCTGTGAAGAAGCAGTTTGCTGTACCATCACTGGCCTTGAAGTTAGGTCATACTATGAAGGCTATTGCAGCAATTGTGAAAGGAGAGTCATTAAGAAATGGAGAGAGAAGTCAGCAGGAGCAAATTGAGGCATTTGAAGATCTGTGCAACCTGGAATGGTGTGGGGAGGTGTCTCACCATGCTTTAGCTACTTTGGAAAAGCGAAAGTGGAACAAGCCCCAGCTGCTGCCCCTTGGTGAAGATGTTGTGAAACTTAACTGCCATCTTAAAGAAGTTGCAAAGGAGTATTCCGCAAAGCTTGACATTTTGCCTTTTGATAGTGACGCATGGTACACTCTTGCCAAAGTCACATTGTGCCAACTGATCTTGTTCAACAGGAGGAGAAGTGGAGAAGTTGAGAGGCTGCATGTTGATGCTTTTTCAAACACAACTGTTGAACAAAACGAAGAACTCTTAAAATGTCTCAGTAAGTGGGAAAGAAATTTGTGTAAGAAGCTGAAGAGGCTGGAAACCAGAGGAAAGCGAGGACGCAGAGTCCCCATCTTAATGAATGAAAGCTTGTATGCAAACATGGCAAAGCTCTTTGCTACAAGAAAGGAAGTTGATGTTAGCAAATCGAACATTTACTTCTTTGCCAGGTTGTTTCCATCTCAGCACCCTATTCGTGGGCCAGATTGCATTCGAAAATTTTCAGTAGATTGCGGTTTATCCCATCCTGAGAATGTAACATCAACAAGACTGAGGAAACAAATTGGTACTATGTCCCAAATCTTCAACCTGCAGAACAATGAGCTAGATATTCTAGCAACCTTCATGGGACATGATATTAATGTCCATAGAAACTTCTACAGGCTTCCAGAACAGACACTCCAACTTGTAAAGGTGTCTAGGATTCTTCTTGCTATGGACAAAGGGAAGACAATAGACTTCCAAGGAAAAAGCCTCGATGAGATCGAGGTCAACCTAGATGGTAAGTAGAGAATGAACGCGAAGTAACAATTTGGTATTACAAATGTTTGATTCAACTAACGATGAGTAAATGTATTATGTATCATAAATAGATTTGAAAAAATCTGAGAGCTCTGAAGTGATATACTTGACAATTTCCTTTGTTTTCACTTCTATGGTTGTTTCCATATGAGTAATATCTACTGTCTGGAATCCTTTTGACTCAGCTAGTCATATAGTAGGCTATATCATGTCAATTGGTATGTAATCATCCATGTCACATGTCTGTGAAATAAAACGGTATTATTCTGGAGTATTAACTGTTGTACTTGATTTTCAGTTCTATTGAGTTGTATTTTATCTGTCAAATTGCAGATGATGATGATGATAATGAAGACGACTCATCAGAAGAGGAAAATTCTGAGGGAAGAAGACAACTTTCAACTTTGGTAAATGAGACGCCATATGAAGATGAGACACATGGAGATAAAAGGGAACCAAATATGGAGGTGAACCAAGTGAGACAGAAGAAACAAAGCAGCAAAAGAAAGCCAAGTATGAAAGGTATAGTAGTTGATAACTGAAATAAGATTGAATCATAATGATAAAGCAAGAACTTAGAAGAATAATAGACTTGTATGCCATGATTCATTCTATATCTTTATGCATATTACCATGGTTCAGTGTTTCTACAACCCTCATGTATTTGTTATTTAGAATCTGGCCTTGTAATTGGTTTATAAGGTGTCATGTGACCCTTCCAAGCCATCTGTTATGTGCCAATAATGGATAGTTTACTTCATGTCTGAAAAAGTCATTGGTAACACCAATTTTTAATGGACTTGCAAGTCTGTAGTTGTAATGCAACAACAATGTCAAGTTAGGGTCAAGGCAAAGGTGCTGTTATCCACACTGAAGGTCAAAGCAATATTACGTACTTCTGGCAAAATGTAAAATGCAATTTAATCAAAGCTACTAATTTTTTTAACATTAACAAAGAGTGCAGAGATCCAAACACTTGAAATCGGTGTTTCTTACATGTGTGAGGTCAAATTATAATGAGTTCATTCATTGCAAGCTATGTACTGTACATGTCACTATATGAGCACCACCGTAGCTGTCAGTCATTTGCAGTTTAGCAGCCTACAACTAGTAAGCACAACAATGAAAGAAGTATAGGCATACGGTTGAACACAGGCCATAAAACACCAGTGGTTATGTGCAGACATGACAGCAGTCTGGGGCCTAGCTAGGAGCTCAAAATGCACATCAGTGTAGGATTATTTTAAATCAACTCAGTCCACTATCCTCCTGTATTACAATCAGTATGTAGGTCGATGTTCTACATAGCAGTTATAATTAAGGCCAAAGATCTTTTATGTTTGTGAGCACCCTGTTATAGGGATCATAACATAGTAAGCTAGGAGGAGTATTGCAATGAAACAAACCTGCCTAAAAAAAACAGAGAAAATTGCTTTGTTAGAGATCTTCCAGTGCTCCTGCCTTCACATACCATAAAGTGTCAAGAACAAATGGTAGTACTAGAAACCATCAAGAACCGTGATCTTTCATTGACTGACAGCACTGCTTTTATTGTACTTACTAAAAATTGCTTTTATTTTCAGTATAGTTTGTAGCAAAATCAATTTAGTTTTTAGAATTGCATAAGCTTGCCATTCTGTATGTTCATAAACATAATCTCGACCCTAAATGTGGCAAAAGAATGGACTCCACTGTGCCACGGCCATTATTTTACCATATTTTGGGTCTAGTCGGTTCAACTTCATTAACTGACCAATAAAAGTCAGTCTGAAACAATTGTCCTTTATTTCATTGCTATGAAAAATTGTGCACAATTACAATGAATAATTCTTCTCAATTTATTTTATTCATGCATTATAGCTTTATATTTAGTACAGTAAATAATTGTATACATAAGTAAAAAAAACATGCCTGCTAGGCATGAAAATTAGTGGGCAATTATCATAGATCTAATTCATCAAAAGTTAATGTTGATACTGTGTTAGAACCAGGGCTATAACAGATTCATGCAAATTTTGTCAAAAACAGCATGTTTTAAAAAAAAATGCATTGAAGGTTACAAATGTGACCTTCAAAGGTGAAGTTAACTTTAAAATGTCAGTTTGTGTGGCATTCTTATTTGAATAATGCTTGTTTGATTCTATTTTACTTTGAAGGTGTACAAAAGAAAGAGAAGAAGCGAGCATGGACAACATCTGAAAATGAAGCAGTGCTTCGACACTTCAAAAAACATGTCCAACTGCATCGAATTCCAAACAAGTCAGAGTGCACCTCCTGTTTAGCTGCAGAAGAAGCACTAGCTCAAAGAGACTGGAAAGGACTAAAATACAAAGTATACAACCTAATACAACAACAAAAACGGAAAGGAAAGTAGCAACACATTCGCTATTAATAGAGTTAACTAACCCTCCATATTGAAGTGGAGATATCTTCTTTTTGATAGTTTCAATTTAACCTGTATACAGTCTGATACAAAAGCAAAAATTGAAGGGAAAATAGCAACCCATTGATAATTAAAAGAGTTAACCAACCCTCCACATTGAAGTGGAAGGCATCTTCATTTTGGTAGTTCAACTTAACCTGTATACAATCTAATACAAAAGCAAAAATTGAAGGAAAAATAGCAACCCATTGATAATTAAAAGAGTTAACCAACCCTCCACATTGAAGTGGAAATATTCTTCTTTTTTTGTAGTTTACACTGTACTTTTCAGATGAAGGACCAGAAATCTTCATAATTGGTAGTACTGCTATGGATGTACAGTATTGCATGTAGGTAATACTGAGACCTGCTTTAGAGTTTTAATCCTTGGGAGCTCATACTCATGTTTTTATGTTTGTTTCATCTTTTTCAAGTTATATGTTTGTTTCATCTTTTTCAAGTTATATGTTTGTTTCATCATATATTGTTCCAGGTGTGTTTTACAAATGAATACGCTGCTGAAATTATGCTACTTTGCAGTATTTGTCTAGATCAAAAGAACACTGTCCTTAACTGCTTTTGATTATTTACTTGAAACTAAATGACAAATGATTAATCAATCAATGGCAGTGAACATAAGTACACACTATGCATATTGTTCCTTTCTGCAATTGGCAAGCCAACAGCAGAATTTAGGTGAAAACTGTGGCTCCTAATGAACTGACCCCACCAATTGTTAATTGCTCAATAGTGCTACAGTAAACCAGCTAGCCAAAGCAGGGGACAAACCTGTTACATAATACCACATAATACCACTTGGCCTAAGAAGGAATTGCCTAATGCGATCATGGTTTAATTTGTAAAAGAAGTCTATAAGCTACATTGATCAGAAAGTATTAGTGACAGACCAAGATGAAGTGCTGATTTTTGTTAATACACATTCAAGACTTTCTCCATTATTTAAATAGTAGTTGTGACATAAAGGTTTGATTTTAGCACGAACCCATTGATGCATTGCGTTTTTTCAGAAAGTTGGACGCTTTTTCACAAAGCACCAAACAGTTGACTCTTAGGAAAGAAACATTGAATACCCAGGTTCACTGATTCCAGAAATTTCCACTTCATCCTGGCTATAAACAGTCATTACTGGTGTCTTAATATTGATTTGAAAAGAGTGCAACAAGGATGAGAGAAATGATTGTTTTATGTTAAGTTCCTGTTTTGTTAAATTCAGTTCTTAAAGAAAAAACTCAAACGTGATACTGATCTTTGTGTGTTTTATTTCGTGTCAGAGTCAACTTCACACTTTTGAAAACAGAAAACATCTAATGGCTGCCAATATTACCCACAGAGGTTTTAAACATGCACATGTAAACATGGGTTCATGTCTTGAGATCCTATGTAATAAAAAATAAGTTGTACTGCCCTATAAAAATTTATCTGGTAAAAGAACCTTAATGTGCACAAGTATACTGCAGAAAACAGTGATTCATCTTGTACAGGCAAAACTGTGAAGTAACAGTTACTGCTCTTGGGTATATTTTTATTATTTGAAATCATCTGACCCAGTGAGAGGCCTGTTCAGTCTGCTTGTATATGGTACAAAGAATTGCATTTTGTATCTTGTGATAGGAACAATTGTACATGGCATGATTTTGAACAGCAAGTCCTGCAGAAGGTCCTATATAGATTAGAGATATTAGAAACCAAACACACCCTCAGGAGGTCCCCTGTTGTATATGAATACCTGCAAGTCAAGTGTCCTCTTACTAATACAACACAACTGGTAACCTGAAGCAATATTTTTGATTCTTTAAATGGTTTTCATATTGCTTGTCCCCATGATATGAGCAGACAATTCAAAACACTCACAAAGTAATGTTATAAGTAGTGGTCCTCTCCAGAATGTTTCGGGCCGGTTTCGAAATTGGTCCTCCCAAAGGTATCGAAACCCGTATGCGTGTGTATGTGTATGTATATGTACATGTACATGTACATGTACATGTACATGTACATGTACATGTACATGTACATGTACATGTAACTTACAGACTTCCTGAGTGGCAGTAGTTTATGTGTGGGATGCTATGACAGTATGTATGTGTAACATAGTGGCCACATACCGCAGTGACTTGGACTTCCTTGGCAAGAGATGAGAAAAGCTGATTACAAATATTAGAAAACTTAGACATGGAAGGGAAATATTGACATGCATGTGAAATGTGAAATTAATGGGAAAATAAAATGGGGACAAAGTAGAAGGACTTATTAATGTTTTACTAAATGAATTCATGATATCAGGAGCTAGGCCAATGTGGGTCAATATATTCAATGGTACCTATGGCAACATAAGCGTGTATCCATCATAGGTCATGCAGTGGTTGGGGGTCCTGTAAGAGGAGTTTAGGTGAAGTCGAATTGAACCCAGCAGAAGTTTAGGCCTACTTTGTAGGGGTCGGACTTCAAATCAAAACATTAAGAGATATAGAAACCTTCGACATGGAGGGAAATATTGACATGTACATGTGAAATTAATGCGAAAATTGGACAATGTAGAAGGACTTCAAATCAAAACAGTGACCAACAAACTGTATTATTTAGGTAATAAAGATTGAACTAATTTAGAGGAAAAATGAACTAGAGAGTATTTGCACATGGTCTTTTTTCCCTCTCCATGCATGTACAAGAAGTATATTAAAGATACAAGTATAACATGTACATTTTACTTGTATATGAAGACATACTGCACTTATTTGCCTATGAACACATAATTATGTAAATGTTCTTGTAAAAATGTTTTTGTAAATCAATGAAAAAAAGTAGAAAGAAATTATTTGGTACCATGGCAATTATATAAATTGATTAGTAGGATATTTAATGTTTTGCAGTTTCTGAACGCTTTGTCTTCTTTAAACGTTGACAGCTGTTCTTATTACTTTCATTGCAGGGATTTCTCTCACAACAAGCTCACCAAAATTCCACCGAAATCCTTCAAAGGTCTCAACAATGTCAAAGAACTGTGAGTATACTGTACATTTCATATGCAACTTCTACAATTTCAATTAAAGAGAGTCATTGTATCGTTTATGCATTTTTACGCCAATAAATTTTTACTGTGTTAATTTTGATTTTGATTTCAATTTAAAAATGTACTTGTAAGCTGTAACGGCTGATTGGACATGTTCTTCTGTTCTAATTTGGTCTGCATCACACAGATCTACACTATCAGATTGAGACAACTATCTCGAGAGTGTCAAAATACTTTGTTGTCACTAGTGTGTACTAAGTAATCGCAAATCATGATGATGTATAAATCATATGCCAAAATTTTGATCCATTCGCAGAGTAGGAGCAAAATGAACAAAAAAATTGAATGTAAACTTCTCGTGTAATGTCTCCTTTCACAACGAAATTTTGTTCAAAATATAATTACTCAAAAGTATGATCCAGGGGCAATGAAATCAGTCAATAAGTTCAGAATTTTTTTCAAAAAAATGAAAGGGCAAAAAAAAGAGAAAAAGATTTTTTTGTGGTCCTGATACAAAGTTTATTGTGCTGGTTTAAAGAGTTAACTCATTTATTTGTAGCCGGCATGCAGTTAAAACCACTAGTTACATGAGCTTGACAGGGTTATCCAATCGTACGTAAATAAGACATATTGGCTTGCAATGGTCAAATTGATCTTACGCTACTGTGCAAACCAGTGTGAAATGTACGCAGCTGAAACAAAATGGAACCACTCTGATCGAAGTTCTTTGTCTCAGCCTATATGTGTGATTTATCAGCTTGCCGCAAAAAAAGCAACATTTTCATTAAAGATGATGTAATTTTATCCCTGCTTAAGAATTATGATAAATTTTCCTAAATTTAGAAATTCTTCACGTGTGTTTGATTTACCTGTGGGCCGCATTTTGGAATTGTGGGTAAGTTTTACTTATAGAGCTCCCAGCATGAGGGCAGTAGAGGTATGTTAACATGCAATCTACCACATGCCATGGTTACATCGGTCTTGACGACTTTCACACCTCTCTCAAAACCACAACAAATATTTTATGGGTTACATCTGGAATTTTGTTCCCACTCATTGGCATGTTATGTCCTAACCTTTTAAGTTATTGTTAATTCCATGTTCCAGACACATTATTGGTTAACAACTAACATAGTACTGCAGTTCGGACTATTACTCAGGCCCGGATTAAGGATACAGCTCAGGGCCCAAAGCTAATAAGAAGGCAAGGCCTAAATTTATTGAGTCTGTACCTGTACCCGCATAGAATCTTTTTTTAAAAATTCAGACGTCATATGGTGGCATTTTGAGGCATTATATTTAGACTACAAAGAAGGTCTATAAATAAGGTCTAAAATGCAAGGTAAGGCTAGTTAATATGTTTGTTTTTTTGTGTGTGGCTTAAAATGGGGGATGTACACTCCCAGCAGTGGTCTAATTCTTGTCTGGCTAAACTAGTTTTGGAAACAATTTATGCCAAAGTTTGTGGAAATAGGTACTGTTTTAATAATGTTTTTGTAACGGTCGTGGCAAGACGAAAATAAGGACGGTTTTGTACAAAAGTTGGAGTCACCGCAATTTATTCTACTCGCTCGCAGTCGCACATAGACTCCATTGCTCCGTAAAACTATCGAAATTCAAAATAGAAAACTTACAGTACTAAATACAACATTTTATCATTTTATAGTTTGTTTTTTGGCACAAATAAAACTAGACAAATTTCACTAAATTTCACTAAATTGCACAAACATCAACCAGCAAACACACACGAAGAAACCAAATATTATGTAACAGACAACAATACGGAAACACACAAAATACATTTCACTACAGTTTTGGTTATTCTCTTCCTTTAACTGCTTTAAAGTCTGCAAATGGGTGTGTCAAATGGACTTCAAAGGAAATCAATTTTCCCTTAGCAACCTTGTCAAAAACATTCCTTTTTCTTACAAATGTAAAAAAAAAGAAAGAAAAGGTCAGAAACAACCTGCAAATTTTAGTAAATGTAGTTGAATTGTCCAAGCTTTTGTTAAGCGTCTACTGTACCCTGTTGCCTGTTTCCGGATCAGAATTCTGAATTTGTATGCATGATGGTCATCGATCCAGATTAACTCAAGATTTTCTGTGTAGCTGGAAAAGTATTTCATTTTTTACCTAAATCAATTGTATTCTTGGGTTTTTTTTTGTCACTGCACATGGATCAGATTGGTGTCCTGCTGTGATAGAGCAAGCTTGACTACTCAAACCAAAAATAGTTTCCTGTGATAAGAACCATATTATGGATCTCAAGATATGGGTATTAGTTACGAGGGGGTAAAAAGGAGAGAGAGGTAAACATACCGAAATATGTCTGAGGAAATTTGTAACCGCAACACTGCAGGGAATGGTACGAAGAAAACAGCCAAAGTCCTTTAAAATGTAGAATCTTTTGTTGATGTTAAGGTTATATAGGCTTATATATGTTTTATATGTGTTAGGATACAAGCTTACATTCCTGTTGGAAAGTTATGAATGGACTTAGAAGCAAACTACAATGTACCTTGTATATTGAAAAAAAAAAGTCCTTTAAAATGTAGAATATTTTGTTAATGTTAAGGTTATGTAAGGCCTATCTATGTTTTATATATGTTAGGATACAAGCTTACATTCCTGCTGTACTCGACTGCCTAAATATCCCATTGGCCTTCCCCTGATCGTATAATAGTCAGCTCAAGCATATATGCTGCTAGAAAATACCAAATCACACGAAAAAGTACTGTGAGAAAACCTCAACCGGATATAGCCAGAAGTTTACTCTCAGAATGGGATCGTCTGGTGGCTGAAATTAATTGATTTCTTAGTAAACAATGCTGGAAATCTATTTAAATCAAAATCATATTTTTCATTATAACATATTTTATGTCAAAGATTTTGAATTTTTCAAATCTGTGGAATTTGGGGTAAAGTCCACTGATTTTGTAATTTTGAAGAAATACTTCATATGATATGGATGACTTCTTAGGATAACTACTTAAAATGAAAGACATCAACTACTAGGAAAAAAAGACACACACACTAATTAAAGAAAAGAACTAATGAAAGTAGCTTCACTACTGTGCAATTATTGTAAGTATTGATCAAATGCTTATAATTCCCTTAAGAATTATTAATTTATATTTGGTAACTTATCTTCTTTAATTGTCTTATTTTCTTATTAATTTTCAGTGGTCTGAGTTACAATGAGCTAGAAGTTCTTCATAAGAATTCTTTTGCTGGTCTCTCAAGTGTTTCATCTATGTAAGTATTTATCATAAAATTTGTTTTAATTTCCAAGGTGATAAACTCCTTTTGAATCCTTAGTAGTGTGGCGATGCTGAACTCCAGGGCATGGTACAAGTTCTACGACATATGTGGGCGTAAATTATAGCATAGCGATGCAAAATTTGCTGAACGAAAAAAAAAACTGAACGAAATATTTGTTAATTCCTTGTAAAAATCCTATAAACAGGACTTTCACATTTCCTCAAGAAATGTCTTCCCATTAGTATAGGGTAAATGGAAATGCAAAAATGACCTCTTGTTATCTTGTGAGTGTTAAGAGGGTCAAACATTGTTGGAATAAATGCATATATTAACTCTGTTGAACCCTGCTGGAATGAATGCCAAAGATGAACAGAACCACACCCCAATTTTATTCTTTTGTGCTGCAGTATTGTCAGATTTCGGAAGCATGTATAAATTTCTGTTTTGTTCGTCTCTTTCACAGAATTCTTGATAAGAATAAATTCAAAGAATTTCCAATCGAAGCTTTTCTCCACAAGGATCTCAAACACTTGGCAAATATGTAAGTTAATAACCTGTTCCTGATCTACTTGATTATTCATACATGGTTTTCCACACATGGTAAGGGGTTGGATCCAGGGGTTTAATAAGGAGATTTATGGCCCTGAGCCGACCCTTTTATAAAATGTTAGACCTCAAATTGTGCTGATGATTTCTTAGGCATGAATTAGGTCCACTACCAAGGTTGGGCAAAAAGCTACTTTAATTTAATTGGTGCGGGGTTGAAAAGAGGGACAGGGAACCCCGCACCTCCCTGGAACCTTGCCCTCCAGGGGCACATTTGTGAAAAAGCTGTCCATATGTTTGACGATGACGAGGGCAAAGATTTTTTAATACGGAATTTGATCTATTGGTTAAACTGACAACTTTGTTAACGCATCTTTTGAACAAGAAATAATATGAAAAATACTGCATATTGAGAAATAATATGGTCCACAAGTTTTAGCTCAAGTGAGAAAAGCCTAATTTTTTGAAAACATTCTGCAATTTTCTTTGGCGGTCTCACTTTTCAGCTGTCATAAATAATTATGCAGATGAACTAGTCTGGTCATCATTTCATATTGAAAGGATAATGTGCAGTCCTTATATCTGACTAATAATGAGTATCTAGTGCTGTAATTAAATAATTGAATCATAATTAATGAAAGTTCGATTTGTAAGATAATTAATGGCTCCTTGTCTGTAAATCCACTGTATTTGATGAACTACTGTATTTGAGCAAAAGCTGAGTAAAGTTTCATCAATTGTGTCGGATGGAGATGAAATTTTGTGGAACGGGGTCATCTATCAAATTGTTTTATGAAATGTTTGAATGCCCTATTTATTAGTTCATTTAAATATAATGCGTGTAGGCAATTCAGAGCTCAATTTAAATCTGTCATTTGATCGTTTCGTTCATATTTTGTTCATATGACGACAATAAATCCCAAATTTCATGTCTATATGATGTAAAATCTATCTCCCCCTTTCTTCAATTCTCTGTTTTCAATGGCGACATCCGAGCAACATCCCCCCCTCCCCCTCCTCCTCCTCCCGCCCTGGCTCCTCCCAAATGCCACTGCCCACATTGGAGACCTGTAAATCTGATCTTTTAGTTTCTAGATTGTGGTTATTTTGACCCTCTGTTTTGAAATGTCACCATCCAAAACAGCCCCACTTGACTGCCTATGATGGAGATATTACTACAGTTTTATTCTTAATTAGACTAGTGTTTTGACCATCTGGTTTGAAATTCCACCTTCGATGTAACATCGTTGATGTAATATCAGAGTTAAAGTCTATTTTAATCCCCCATTTAAGACCCTTCTAACATTTTAATGCTTCAGATTTTTATGAAAATTGAGACTGACCTTTCCTCCCACCACCAGGGGAGAAACAGTACAATATTGCTTCATATCTGCATAATAAGAAACTATTTCGGTCACTTATAATTTTCATCCACTTTGCCACGCAAAGTTAAAAAATTATACACCTGAAAGTTGATATCTTTGTACTGCAATTTTACTGAAATTAATGCGTAGACATCGCTCAGAGAGGATCCATATATATGATGAAATCGGAGACCACAAAGTTGCTGAAACCCTCTCAAAGATTGAATAAGTAGGAAGATAAGCCATTAAAATATCTCAACGACCATGCAGAAGGATTGCTGGGTACGGCACAATTGCCCATTTTAAGTGTTATTTTCCCAAAAACTAAGATCAAATATATAGTTGTAACCAAAATAGAGGGAAGTTTTTTCCTCCAGTTTTCTTCAATTTGTTTTCTGAACCATGCATTGCCATTTTTCAAGTTTTTAGGTATGAAATTGTGTACTGTTATATGTTTTTTGAGTATAAATAACTTATACAATTAGAGCGATGTGATTTCTTGAGAACAAAACAACAAAAAAAACAATAGAAAACCATAGATGAAAAAAATCGGGAAGCCATAACCAGTTCTTATTTAATTTGGTAGGAAAGCATTTGGAAAGCAACTGCTCTACCCATTCCTTTCAAAATCTGTTCATAAGTGGAGGGGGAGGGGGAGTGTTGGGGGAGGCACGGCTAAATCATAGCAACATGGGAGAGGGCACATAGAATATAGAATGTAGATTGATTTGTCCACGTGTGTACTGTCCAGTCATCCCCCTCCCCCACCCCTTAAGTAAAGAAAAAGACCTGCTATACGAACCCACATAATTGCTTGCTGACCTTTGTGCACTGTGTTATGATCTACCAGAAAGAAAAAAGAAAGAAACAGTGAAGAACATATTGTTGTCACTTGTCCAGACATTGCTTATGTGGTCTGAACAAAAAGTTAACTTGTAGGTATAAGGTAAGTCGTCATTTTATGGACATAGTCGTCATTTTATGGACATGCACCCTGACCAATACACAGCGTTACAAGGCTTGACATAACAGATGGCACCGACGGCAAAAAGCCCTGATGCCCTCATTGTTTGCCGAGGTGCCCCTGAAAAATACACCCAGCCGATGGCAAAAGTTGCCATGATGCCCTTTTTGTCTTGCCGTCGGTGCCCCGGCCAACTTTCAGTGCTATACATTACAAGTAGTACACTAAATTACTATAAAAGTAAGCCAACAATCTTGGGGAGATTTTGAGAGGTTCGTTAACAAAATCATGTGAAGAAAGAAATGTTTTGTGTCAGAATACCAATGAAATGTAGAACATTTCTAAGTTATTATCTTAGTTGAATGGTAAATCATAAAATACAAATCAGATACATACAGCAGGAATTATCATTAAAAATACAATAGACATTGTTTGTTCATTTCATATGTATTTTTTACAATCATACAAACAGAATTTAGTTGATGACTTTTACCAATTCTTCTGGGACTTTAAAAGGGACAAAGTACAGCTTTTTTTTTTTATTGCAAACGATGTTTTTTATTAATATTGTCGATTCTTTTGGGACTGAAAATGTACAAAGGACATCCTTTCTTTCCCCCTTCTGTTTCTTCATTGTTGATGTTTTGAAGTCTTCCATAATTACATGCCGCTCAGGATCACCAAAAGTGAATCAAACATTTGAAAAAAGAAACTCTTCCTAACTATGTTGGAAAGTAAACTTGTCTCTTTGAATTGACTTCCTGGTCAGAGAGAAATTTTTTGTCATCTGTCTTTTGAATGCATTATCTTTTTGAAAGCTTGAAAGAAGGTTCCTTCAATATGCCTAATCTTATATGTTCCCATTGGGATTTCCATGATAGGATATGCAGCCGGTACCAGATGATCATGTGAGGAAATTTTCTGGTTTCCAAATGTAAATCTGTATTGTGGATGTACTTTTAAAAGTGAACAAATCATTTCTTAGTGACAGATCTGCATTTTATGAGGTTACTCACATTTGGCGTTCTTTCACCCTCCC
>JAAAKB020129613.1:0-12645 GCA_010014835.2 Apostichopus leukothele | reverse complement strand
AATCTTGGAGTGACTCGAACTCGGGACCTTATGATTGAAAGGCACCGGCGTTAACCACTGAGCTAACACTCCCTATTCTGAGCTAACACACCCCACTCCCTCTTCTTAACCACCCTCCCCTATCCCCTCACCTCCCTTTGCACTCTGATACTGTTAATGCATTGTTTGCCACAAGCATTGGATATTTAAATCAGAGTCTCTTCGGTTTTTACTCCACAGCTGTCTTTTCCGTTATGTGTTACAATGTACTATGTGATAAGTATGCTACCAGACAGATATATGGGTACTGTCCGACATGGGCTCTGAGCTGGGACTACAGGAAGAAAGGCATCATGGATGAGATACTCACAGGGAATGCAGACATTATTTGCCTTCAGGTCGGTAACATGTCGCGTCACGATAAATAATATGCAGAAAGGGGAGGGGGGGGGGGGGGATGCTTGTAATGAATGAAATGAAGACAATGCTTACCCCTTCAGGCATTCCAGACAGTCTTGATGAATCCAAAATAAGGATAATATTACATAATCATAAAGGTACAGCGTACCACTAGTCTGGAATAGATTGTGTTGCATGGTTTAATATCTAATTTGCATATCTCGTCTCGCAAAGGAACCATCGTCGTCACCTTAACGAACATTGTAAATCTTTCTTGTTTTGATCAGGAGGTTGAAACCGAGCAGTATTACAACATGTTTGAGCCGACGCTGAAACAACACGGCTACCAGAGCGTGTTCAGTCCCAAGTCAAGAGCCAAGACGATGGATTCACACGAACGGAAGTTTGTGGATGGTTGTGCAATCTTTTACCGAACAAGCAAGTAAGGCTCCAAAGGAGATACCGGTGGAATCTTTTCATTTTTTTTTCATTTCATTTTTTATTTCCAGTATAAATATTTGTAAACGGTACATCAAAAGTGAGTACGTAATAAGAAAATATTATTTTAAAATGTTAGTGTAAAAAAAATAAAAAAATAAAAATTATACACAAAACGTACAAGTGCAGCTGTCTACAATAAATTATCCAGATTACCATTTTGTAAATAAATAGCAGTTGTTAGAGCCGCATTCAAATCACAGACAAGACTGCCTCAAAACTGCTCTCTTTGTGTTTGATTATCAAATATGCATGATAATCTACATGGCAATAACACAAAAATGAGTTTGTAATTTAGCAATCTAAGACAGCCTGCTAGGTGGTTTTAAAAATGAATACAATTTAGCAATATGGGATGATCCCCCCCCCCCCCCAATATATTATGAATTTCCTCTGACTTGACACTATTTCACATTGAAAAATCACATGTAAACAGCAAGCTTTAAAATTTCTACATTTGACTGAATTCTACATTTGACAAAAATGAAAGTTATAGTTGCTAAGGTAAGAAAACTCCATTTGCTTTGGTAGTTCTATGTTTGAAAATTTACCCAAATTTATTGCAGAAAGCTGCTTTTAAAGGGAAAACATTTATGGTTTAAAGCAACATAAAGATTTAATTTTTAAGAAAAGGGAGGGCTTGTGAAGCACATCGAGCCAACAACTGTCACTGATTTAGCTTGTTTCATTATTTTCACATAAAATAAATATTGCAGTTTATTTAGATGTGTGCATTTTACAATATCCTGTGATGTCCATACTCCACTGACAATTACATTGGTTTTCTCTGAGATTGAAACAATAACATAACCGTGAAATTGTCCGCCATGTTAACTATGTGAAGTATGATGGAAAACCGGGCGAACTAATCATAAAATATTGAAGGGGCCTATAATGAGGATATGATTAACTTAATATGACCATTTGAACACAACATGAAACAGAGTCCTGTATAACTACCATAGACAGCATTAGTCACCACATGTATGTTACTAGTAGTTGTGGATTGGTTACCGATGAATATCGGTCTTCATTTTCGTCGTGTATCCCAGGTCTTGCTGAATCATGAATTCTTTTCTTGCGTTCTAGGTTTTTACTTGTCAAAGAGCATCTTGTAGAGTTCAACCAGCTTGCCATGGCAAAGGCACAGGGGTGTGAAGACATGCTGAACCGGGTGATGACCAAAGACAATATCGGCCTAGGTTTACTCTTAGAGACGAGAGAGGAATGCTACGGCGCCATCTGTAAGAACCTCTCGGGTTAAACCCTATTGGGATGGAATTGGTTTGGTATTCATACAATGCACTGAGAGGGATACTGTCCTATATTGGTATAATCGTCACAGATCATTCACTACAAGGGTGGGGTGGGAGGGTGGGGGGCAAACATAGTCCTCTTACCAACTACTGGTACCCCCTTAAATGGCTAGATTCAACATTCCATACAAAACCTCTTTAAAGTATCTGGTCTATAGTTACCAGATGTTATTGCTGCTAGCCAACTATTACTCTAGCTTCCAGCCACACTCGGAATCATCTGCTAGAATACTATACATATGTTTACTGTCGTTCTTTAGATCTACACTAGACAAGAACTTAACAACGTGTAATGGATTTTAGTTTGTTTTTTTACCTTCATGTTTGGCGGCATATAAGCATGCCTTTTCACACCGTTGTATCAAGGTGTGTCTCGGGCATCTTTTCGGCAGATACCCGAGCCCAGTACTAATGTTCAGTATTATTACTATTATTGTAGTCCATTTCAAAATTGACTTGTTTTGAGTTGTTTATCTTTACTCCTTAAACTGTAGCTGCACTCCACCCAGACATGGCAGGAATCAGGCAGAGGCTTCTGGTTGCTAACGTCCACATTCACTGGGATCCAGAGTTCTCTGATGTCAAACTGCTACAGATGATGATGTTCATGCAAGAGTTACAGAAAATAATCGACGAAGAGTCGCAAAGTCTCAGGCCAGGAGGTTCGAACCCGTCCTCCAGAGTAGGGAGCAATGAAGAGAATGCCATCCCGTTGGTCCTTTGTGGGGACTTAAATTCCTTACCCGAATCTGGTAAGTCGAGCGACAAACATCAACAAAACAATTTTATAGCTGACATAGAATTCATGAGAATTTGTTGGCTGGAGATCGGTTTCAGTTGCCTGAAGTGAATGGAAAATATTTTTATGTGATTGAGGCGCTTGTGGTGAAAAATTGTCTCAAACAGGTTAGAAATCTTGCTCTATTTGGGATGTAACATGAGTTTTGTGTTTCTTCATAGAATACCAGACAAAAGACTTAATCAAGTCTAAAACAAATATCATACTTTTTATGTTTATCGCTGACATGGGTGATAATTGTACAATGTCATTGGCAAAATAATACCTGCTCCCGATATTCTTTGTAGTTACAACACTGTTTGCCTTCATCACGAAAAATATACAGGAAAAAGTGACATTTGTTTTGTCCCATAAGAGGCAATACATATGACTTTGTAACCATGGTAGTATCGACCACAGTGAAAGTAGGTTTTGATTTTTTTTTTTTACAAGAGGGAGAGGATTGGGGCGAAGGAGATACAAAAAACCCAACCTGCATCATCGAGCTGTATGGTAGAGATAACTGTCATGAACTACTTCCCCAAACAACTAAGGAAGATCTTATTTCCATATGCGAGATATCACAGATTTAATGCTCCTTTCACACTCAAGATAGAAGACTTGATCAAGTCTAAAATATGATACTATCAAACCACGTGTGCTTCAATATTTCATGTTTTTTCTTTGCCTATTGCAATGTAAACTCTCCATAATGGAACGTCGAGGTTGTTGACATTGACCGAATAATGGCACTGGTTTCATTGCCAACACTAACGGCATTCTTCCGTGAAGGAAATACCCAAAGAGGAAGTCAAAGATTTTTAGATATCTAGTGACAATATGACATCACATATTTCTAACATGACAGCTCCCAGACAGGGCATTTAAACTTTGATATCTCCAAAACAGAGCAAGATTTTTTATTCTTTAGCTCTTTGGTGGGCTTCTTTACTGTCATATCAGATTTAAGATGATGGTTGGGTTTCTGTCCCCTTTAAGCACCCCTCATTCATTAGGTAAGGCACTGTGTCTAAAATGAAATGCTGCAGCAGCTTCAAAATCCTACTCAGCTAGAAAATCGATGATCTCTGTATACCTGCAATGTCTTCATGTGAAGCCACAGAGCACGAAGGATTGTGTTTTCCTCAGCGTAGCTGTGTTTTCCGCAGCTTGGCTGGAGGAGGCTGCAGCCTCCTCGACATCCGGGTTTTGATACGGTACCTAACAGGTTGCGACCACGGTTGCTTCTCCTTTTATCTTTCACATGTTCATTTTGCCCAATATCAACCTTGGTTGTACACAAACCTTGGTGGGTATATTCAATTTATCAAGTATTACCAGTCAACTTTTAAATAAACAGATAATGTCAGCTGGTGCAGTTAAAACAGAGTTTCAAATTTCATAATCTTAGGCATGGACATCATTTGGTAACTATCAATAGATCCCAATAAGAAATTGTTGAACCAAACTGCCCTTATTTAACTCCCTTACTGTAAGGAATAAATTTATCTGCTTTTACCCACCTCAGGTGTTTTGGAGTACATCGAAAACGGGAGGGTTTCTATCACCCACGAGGACTTCAAAGATATCGACTACAAGATTCTTCGCCTTTCCAACAACTTTGAGGACGGTTACATGAATCATAAATTCAAGTTGGCCCGAGCCCATCAGAACACCCCTCAAGAGTTCACCAATTTCACGTACGAGTTCAAAGGAATCATCGACTACATCTTTTTCACCAAAACACAAATGCGAACTTTGGGGGTCCTGGGACCTGTGGACAGAGAATGGTTGGGGCAATCAAAGATCGTGGGCTGCCCTCACACATGTATTGCCTCGGACCACTTTTCCCTCTTGACAGAATTTGAGATGCCTCTATCAGTGTCGTCCACACAGAATCAATACCTACCAAACTTCCCCATCATAAGGCACTAGGTCTGTTAATTTGCATGATACTCTGGTATGCAAATGAGGAAAGCTTACATTCCCGTAGGCCTTTTGTACAGAATTTTTTTTGTGTCCGTGGGAATTGTAGAAACTAGAAACGAAAAAAATGGTGTAAATTTTCCTCAGTTGGATGAAAAATGCAAATTAACAAACAGGTCCATGGTGAATGGGCCGAGTGATGTAAGAAAGAAATCCATGAGTCCTTTTATCCTTTGAAAGAGAATTATTTTGTGATTTGTACATTGTTGTAAAAGGAGGTTATTTTAGCAACCACGCCCCTACACTTGCTTTTGAGGAATTCTTCGCCAAATTATTCAATTAAGAAAACTTGTCTTGAAAGGATGCCTCTCAGTGTATGAGATACTTTTGTCACCAACGTTTCTTCCAACTGATTACAAAGTAAGCATTGTCTGCCTGTCACATTATTCTACTTTTTCAAATCAAAAACCTCAGCAGGCATGTTCCATAATCTCTAGCATTATATGTCATGTCCGGTCTAGTCACATACTCCAGCGTGCTCCCATTTTGTTCAGATCATTCTTCAACTTGAAATTTTGGAAATGATACCTTTCGCGGGGGGAAGGTTTGACCCAGTAGAGCATCGGTCGAACAACTGCGGTCGTAAAGCAGGTACACTCCATACATTGTAGGATAAAGGGCATTCTTTGCTGGGAGATCCTTTCAAAAGACAAAATCACAGTTGGTGACGTTTTCCCCGGATGTACTTCAGCTTTGTCCTGTATTAGATGAAACTTATGAAATGACAAAATTGGCAGGTAATTTGTATTTCACTAAATGTGTATAAAGTGGAATGTATGTATATAACACTATTAATTCATTTTAGTTTGTAATGATGGAATTTCACCAGTTGTTTCTGGAGTACCCTGTGCTTGTCAGAATTTTTTTTTTTTTTTTTTTAATATTTGACACCTTTTGTGTCCTCTCTCTCCCTCCTTTTTTTTTTCATTGTTGTAGGAATTTGTAATTATTTAAAGTCTACAAGGCTTTTTTATATTGTGTGCAGTAATTTGGCCTCTCTTTGTTCGTTTGTTTATTTCTAGCTTTTTTTTTTTTTGGCAATGGGGGAGCTCTCTTACGTGCCCTGGTATTTTGAAAACATTTAAAATTGATGAATAGTGACACACATTTTTTCTTTGTTCGATATATTTTGCAATGTTTTGCTCCAGAAACACTGGTCTGGTTCAAGCTTGCAGTGAAACTGAGAGGCCAAGGCTGTGCCTGCCTTTCATTTTTGACTCCCCGCTTTAACCAGACCCACTGATTAACTGCACGACACTACTTTATGTTAATCTACGGCATGTGTATCTTACTGGAGGTAGGGTAACATGGAACATTGTTAGAGCCTTCCAGAAATACCAAAATCAAGAGGGTTAATTAGAGTGAAACATTTTGAACACCCTAAGGAACAGTATTCTCAGCAGTACAGAGTTTGCTAGTCTTTTTACTGACGTACTTGCCTTTATACTTGTAAAGAAACGATTTGAAACCTTTTGAGGGCTTTTCTAACCTTGGTCAAAATTATGAACCTTAATACACCTTGTGAGGTGTGTTAAACTAAGCAAACAACACATCAACCCATTTCAGGTTCGTTTAACAGCTTAACACTTGTACTACCTAAATTGACATTTGAAACTTCCTGTTTAGACCTAGGGAGGTATGAGAACTGAATGCTTAAAACCCTATTGAGGCATGCCAACATGTAAGTCCTGTTGAGGTATGTTAGCTGCGCTTAGACCCTTTGAGGGGTTTTAATTTTAGGCATATTGAGAACTTAATGGTCTATAAAGAACTAACACTCTATGGAGATATGTTAATTCCATGCTAAGACTTATTGAGACGTGTTAACTTAATACTTTAGACTTATGATGTATGTTAGCTTCATGCTTGGAGCCTTTCGAGGTCTGTTAACTTTAAAGTTGACACCTGTCGAGGCATTTTAACCACACATTACAGCCACTTCAAGGATGTTAACCGCAGCAGTCCTAGACCTTTTTGAGGTCTGTTAAGTTCTTTATTCCTTGAGAGGTTCTTTTAGCCTCACCTGCATTCCTCCTCCTGTGGTCTGTTTACTCTGTTAGCCTCACTTCTTGTTCCTCTGGAGGCCTGTTAGCCTCACTTCTTGTTCTATGCAGCGACTATCACAGTAATCTTTTCGATTCACTTCTGTATTTTGACAGTTACAAACAAGTAGCAGCGGTGAATACATTCATGTTTTTTTCCTTAATTAAGTGATTGTTTTTAAAATCCTTGTCCTTTACTCCATGTTGTTAATCTTAATCATCTAGTTGGTCGGTTAATTGTTTCAGTTGTAGGTAGGAGATGGTTTGGGCCAGACACTTCTGTTTCCGTTCACTTCATTTCGTGATCGGTCCAATCAATGGGATGACAGATATGAGCCCTCCCTCTCCTCTCTCGTTCCTCGTGACTAGTTATAAGATTTGACATGCATTCCAGTGGATGGTGATCCGGCCACAACAATGGGTAGTGATGTAGTCGGAGAACAGTTGATGTGCTGTAGCCTGTAATTATTAACAAAATAGCTAGAGGAATGTTTTTTTGTTTTTTAATCCATTCCTTGGCAAGGGGCATGTGTCAGGATTATTTTTTAACCATGTTGATTGTATTTGCTAGTGTGGTAATCGACAACAGTATCAAACCGCTCCAGAAACCTGTTTTAGCAATGGGTCCTGGTATAATAATAATATTGTTGCTCTGCAGTCTGTTGGTATTGGATGGGTCTCACTAGGAGTGATGTTTCTTTTGTGAAAGATTGCTTGTGGTCTTTGAGAGTGTGAGACTGTTCTGACCAGGAATAAGGTTCAATATGTAGAAGATTGCTTCTGGTCTAATAGAATGACTAGTCTGCAGTCTTTGAGAGTGTGAGACTGGTCTGACCAGGAATAATGTTCAATTTATAGAAGATTGCTTCTGGTCTAATAGAATGACTAGTCTGCAGTCTTTGAGAGTGTGAGACTGGTCTGACCAGGAGTAAGGTTCAATTTATAGAAGATTGCTTCTGGTCTAGTATAATGACTAGTCTGCAGTCTTTGAGAGTGTGAGACTGGTCTTGACCAGGAATAATGTTCAATTTATTGAAGATTGCTTGTGGTCTAATAGAATGACTAGTCTGCAGTCTTTGAGAGTGTGAGACTGGTCTGCCAGGAATAATGTTCAATTAATTGAAGATTGCTTCTGGTCAAATAGAGTGACTACTCTGCAGTCTTTGGGAGAGTGAAATTTTATTGAAGATTGCTTCTGGTGGTGTAGTGAATGACTGGTCTACAGTGTACTGTTTATTGGCCTGTTAAGACTGGAAAGGAAACCCTGTGTTTGACACTCTATCAGCTTACACCTGGGGATCCAAGTAATACCGGCTGTAGTGCAATGTGGGTATTGTTTTTAATTCAAAGTTAAGGTTGGAGATTACCATATTACCAGATAAATTATCCTGATTGGTTGTGGGAAAGAGAATATGTGCATATTCTTGGGTTTTTTTAAACAAATTTCCTTGCTAAGGATTGACAAAAATAATAAAAAATGAGAAAGCAAGCCTAAACATTTTGTTGTTTATATCTTTATTGTAGTTTTTCTACAAGATAAGACAATACAAAGATAAAGATTGGTTACTAAAATTGTTGATACACAATGTGACCATTTTTAACAAGTTCTGGACTGACAACACATACGACCTGTGCACTTAAGTGCTGCACAATATAAATAATATATAACTGTTAGACACATTTGATGTACTGAGGACAACACTTAGGAAAACCAGATGTGGCAAGTTGATCTTTCTTCCTGCAATTTCTGTTTGAAAATTGCTACGAACGTCTCTGAATTATTATTTTACACTGGTTTTTGGTTTTCTTAAGTATAGCTGAGAGAGCCCATATCTCTATCAGACTAGTCAGCTAAAATAAATCTGTTGTCAGCCTTCCTGATTGGCCAACATATACAAAACATTATTAAAGTAGTCTTTATACCATCAAATGAAACCCCTACCTCATATCAATCTGTTCTTTAATTAACGAATCGTTATAATTCACGTAAAGCATTTCTTTACAAAAATACTGTTACTTCTGAGTATATGAATACCAAAACAATTCATTTGAAATCCTCACAACTTCGAAAACCACGAGGTTTGGAACATGAAACTGTCCTTTAAACATCTTCTGATTATAGCTTGTATGATCACAAATTTTTGTGACTGAATTCAGTCAGAGTGAACCAGCCTAACGAATGGGACAGAGAGAGTCCATCCGCATGCACAACCAGTTGATTTAATTCTGAATTCATTCTGCAGTCCCTACACACTTCATGGAGTATGAGATCACAAAAACACCGTTCTCAACTTCTCAGTACACAAGTAGAAGACTACATCTCATATCCTACATAACATGTACAGCATACAAATATAAAAAAAACAAATAACAAACCTTCCAGTAGCTACTTGTCACATAATGAAAGTATTAACCTAATTGATATCGGCCAACCCTGTTTTAACAGAATTTGGTACAAATATTTTGTAGCAATACAGTTGCCAAATCAATTAGCTGATTGATGACTTGTTGCCAACCTTGAAAGCAATCTACAAAGCATAATAAAACCACCTCCAGTTAGGTTTGATCCAACTTGAAATTCTTGAGATACAAAGCTATTTAAATTTTTACGTTGACTTATGCTGCCCTTTCACCCTATTTAAAAAATATCAGGGAATTTATAATCATTACGCTTAAAACATTTAACACATTTAACACATACATCACACCTGTCAATCCAGCTTAAAAAGTGTCCAGATTTTTGACTTGCATCAAATGTGGAGAAATGCTGCACTCATAGGACCAATTTGTAAAGCTCCAAGCAACCAGTCTTTAAGATATCAAATTTTGAAAATTTCCTTTTGACCTTAACAAGCTTTGAACCCCACCAATTACGGTACAGACCTTGCACTCATTATGGGCCACCCTAACCTAAAACATCACATCAATACGTACGTGCGTATACACGTACATACATATATCCTGTACAAGCACACAAACACATGCATACACACATACAGACCAAGCTGACTGCATAGTAATACTTGTGTATGGCAAGAAATCAGAAACTAAAGAGAAACAGCTGTAAAAGAAAAGCGGTAGTCCGAAATGTACTTCTTGTAACATTCGTACACCATGCTGAGAGACAAGTTTGAAGCAGGGAATGTACTGACCCAGTCAGAATGTTTTTATAGTTAAAACTAACACATGTAACAAAAAACAAAACATTTAAAATCGTACAGGACTCTACATTGTCAAACAAACCTAAGGACTAGTAAAATACTGCAAAAAGAAAGAACAGTTAAACAGTCCCAAAAGTACTGTGAAAAGGACAAATGACTAACACAGCCAAAGAGAGATTCAGTAGTTTGGAAAGAATTTTCAATGTTACGTACAAAATTGAAATTATATAATTTTACCTCTGGTTATGAATTGAAACAGTATTGAAGAAGAAACAACATTCATTGCAAAATTCAAAGTCAGTTCCACGTGACTATATGGAAGGGCATTTGAATGTTGAATACTGAAATTATGTTCATTTTTCTTCATCTAAACATGAAGATAAGTAAATGGAAGTATCACTTTTTACCCAAAACTCTCTCAATTTTAAGGCAATCTCAGACTCACCCTTTTTCAATGTGTTAATCTCCCAGCAAAATCTGATTTTCAAAGTTTTTGAGATCAGAAATTAGCCCTGTGTATGCTTTTACTGTACCTGCCTTAGGTATATTGAGAAAATGTTTTCTGAAAATAATTGTATCAAATATGTAAGCCATTGTGTTTTGCAGGGCTACATTTGTGGGTTACTATTAAAAAGCCTCAAGTATTGCGAAGGTGACGTAGAAACTGCAAAATGATTCTATGTTCACTTTTGTTATTACTATCTTGTTTCACTTGGATTCTTTCCCCACTTCACCTTACTTTTTCCTAAATCTCCCCATTTTAGGGATTAAAATTTTGGAATGTCCCTCCTTTTTTTGTGATAGGCAGGTTGGCAGGTCTGAATTACTACATCCAAAATGTCTTCTGTTTTTCAATTTTTTACAGAACCAGAAAGCCAGTTAGCTTTGTGATTCCTTGCCATTACTTTGCTTAAAATTCAAAATAACTATCTGAATCTTAATGTACAGCAAGTGAGTTAAATTTGTCGAAGAATTAAATGAGAACCAGAAAAGGTTACAAGTAGCAATCCCTTGTGGACATTAACCGTGTCATTAACTGGTAAGGATTTTACAGTATAGAATTTTAAACCAAAATGTTTGAATATCCAGAAAGAACAGTCTTCCTATGTGAAATATCGGACACATTTGACCAATTTGAGCTAGCAATCCCGTTATTAATTGTTGAGAGTTACATAACATTGTTTATACATTGTGAAATATTTTGGACAAAATTGGTCAAATTTTCCATAAGGGTGGGGGGAGGGGGTGTGTTGCTCTGAGATCGTTTTTAGATTTTAGATGTGAAATGGTGGATTCTGAGCCATATTTAGGTCTATAATTTAGGTCAATATGCTTAGTTGTGCTAATATTAAACAACTTTTACTTGATTTGAAACATGCTTACAGTCATTCAATGCACACAGAGGTTATAAATTTCAGTGCTCAAATCTTACTCAAGTCTTAGTAATTACCAATTCATTTTACATCAGTATTTTGGATTTAGAAAAGTTTACCAAACCTACTGAGTATAGTAGAGTCTATTGACTATTTTCAATTATTGATCCTAATTATTGATATATACGATGATTGGGATTACCATTATTGATTACGATCCAGTCAATTGTTTTCATATTTATATTTTGAAATGAAACCCAGTAAGGTTTTAATTGTTAACAGAATTGGTACAGAATAGGATATAAAGAAATAGAAATATTTATCAACCTCAGATCACAGAATGCCATCAAAAGTATCAAGGCTTATATTTATGTACAGCAAATGTTACAGAGATTAACATCAAATAATCTGCTCATAAGAAATAAAAGTTCTCACTGTCTGAAAACAGACAGTGATGGCAATCTTTATCAAGCATTAAACAGATACAAGTACCAATATTCATGAGAAGAAAGAAGGAAAAAAACAGCTGAAAAATAAAATAACCAATGGTTTCCTTTGGGAAGCATGAAGGTATATCAAAGATGTAAATATTTCAGATTACAAATTTTTTATAAATACATATTCAGCAATGTACAAGTATACTTCATATCAAAGATCATGAAATGATTACAGCCTTTGCAAGTCGCAGCCTCTTTGCAAATTAAAAACAAAAATTGGATTTATTTCTGTTCCTAGTTCAGCAATGACTCACGGAATGAAGTGAAATTAAATCACAATATATTTGCAAGTTTTTTATTTGAAGGAATCTTTCCTTATGAATGTTGTTAACGACAGCCTCTGAGTTTAGTTGCACAACTGACATGAAAAACTTTTTATCTGTTACATCATTGACAAGGTTAATGATCTTGTACTGACATTTTCACCAGGCTCCTAGCCAGGAATTTGCCAAGGGAGGGGCGAACCTGTAAGCAAACTATCAGAGCCGTAGATTCTGCATTGAAAACTATCTAAGCTTAGTGCCACCATGGTTGGCGCAAAGCGTACAAGAAAATTTTGGCTGAAAATGCCTCCCAGATCGCTGAAAATGGCACTTCCCAGGCCTTGTAAGTTGCA
>JAAAKB020129502.1:0-12645 GCA_010014835.2 Apostichopus leukothele | reverse complement strand
TTCACCTGCACCCCCCCCCCCCCACGCCCCCACCCCACGGCCAAAAGTGATCGACTGATGAGTACAAACAAGCGATACTATCGTCATGTGATCAGTTACATTTGCGGTAACTGGGCATGTCCAGTTGTGAATTGCTGTTCACTGTCAGTCAAGAAAACACTGCATGCTGAATTTCTCTGACTGAAGCTAATGTGACTTAAAACTCGCAAACTCTTGATTAATTGCAGTAATAAGCACTGCACACTCATACTGCTGGACGATCTGCAATTCTTCACGATTAGGAAAGTCATTTGTGTCAGATTGCGTTTAGTCTTGCAGTGGGCCACCGGATTTAGCTTAAATCATCAATATTCTGTAGGTTTGGTTCACTAGGTTTGGCAATATTGGTGCAGTCAAATGCAAACAACTGCTTTTAAATGGCATCACACTGATATTAGTCTTTGCCATTGTATGTCAACTGTGTACAAAGGCACAAAGGTTCATAAGACCACACATCACATGGTCATCCTACCCTCCTTATATTCCTGCCCAGATATTCTTGTAAAACTTTCTGAAAATCAGATTAACTGGGACTTAAAAATTCAAATGCAAAGCAGATGTGAATGTCACATCACTTTGGTAAATCGAAAGTTGCCTCATTTGAAAATGCAGGAGCCAATGCTTAGCTGTGCCTACTACACCTTCAGTCATAAACAAAGACATTAGGCATTTCCCCCCAAGGGTCAACTCTACCAATTTGCTGATTTCCTTAAAAACCTCCTAGGCTCCAATTGTGTGCTTCCTGACACTGCCTAAAGTTAGGATGCAATAAAAATTTGATCCCAGGGATAACCTTTCAAAGCAGAATGCTTTGGTAGAAAGTCTGTGCAAAGATATGGTAAAGCAAAATTTGAATATTTTGTGTTTATCAATATTTTAGTTTGAGCTAGAAACTGCTTCAAGTAATACTGCTTGGAAAAGAAGCTCTTCCAACAAATTTATGACAGCTATTTTAATGTATGTTCTCCCTTAATTGTGGTATGATGAAAACTGAAAGAAGATTTATCTTCAATGCATTTATCGCACGTACCGTCATTATGCAATAACGTCTCCTGAACTAACAGTTTACAAAGATTAATTTATTGGGTATTGCAAAGCAACATGGTACATGCATGCAAAATGATCAAGTTTTTACAAAAATCAAAACCTATATGGGCAGTTGTTTCACATTTCAGTATTTTATCTTAAAATACTACATTGACTTCCAATTAGATTGCAAATTCAGCATAAGCTCCTCACTTTAGTGTACAAATGTCTGAACAAAAAAGTACCCTCACTATCTGTTAAGTAGCTAAGTAAGTAGCTAAGTTAAGTTAAGTAGTTAAGCTAGTTAAGTAGTTAAGCTAAGTTAAGTAGTTAAGTACCCTCACTATCTGCTGCAAGGTGTTTTAGTGTTATGGGCCCAAAGTGGTGGAACGATTTACCTATTCATACCCCAAAACTTACTGGTTTGGCTATTTACGAACGACGATACTTACCTGTCTCCTACTACAATAACACACTTTCCTAGTCTACCTAGACGCCACTGGTATAATTTTTGCCCCATCGATAACCCCCGCTACGGGGCACCGCACACTATCTCTTCCTTCCGGATTTACCATTCTGAAGTGAAACGCGTGTTTTTATAACTTCGTTTTTGTTTGAGCCTTTACTGACTTTTTTCTGACGGTTTACCTATTGATATTAAAAAATCTCTTTCTGTGGATTCTTTTGAACGTAAACTTAAATCGCACCTGTTTGAAAGGTTTTAGCAAACTGCCTTTTTTTCGTATTGTCTATTTAGCGTTTTGTGTGTATCTTCTTACCGTTGTTACAGTGCATTCGAAGATCTTTTTGAACGTGAATGTGCTTCTTAAAATGTATAGATTTGGATTATTTTATGAGATCTTACAACATCCATAAACCACAAAAGTGGTACATGAAATGTTATCCCATGGTTAATTAGTTTCGTTTGTGAACCTTGAAATGAAAATGGAGACCAACATCCCAATCAATACCAGTCAATGAGTTGTTGGAATATTGGTAGAAAATCAATACCTTTGGCTGTAGAAATATTTGATGGCGATTCAAAAGATATACCAGTGAGATACAGATCGAAAGAATACTTCAACATCAAGTGAAAGCTAAATAATTTGTTTGTAACAAAGGTTGGTGACGGTACCCAATGAAAGTATCTGACACGCTTAAACTTTGATATGAAGCAGCAGTGAACAAATGAATCTGTAATGGAATTTTCCATCAGGTGTGTCCATGTACCAACTTCAATGATTGTTGTCATGGAGACAAATAATGTGTTCTTTCAAGAAGCTAAAAAGATTTAAAATATCAAAGTATGGACATAACAAGAAAGATTGTATTGTATTTCCGACCTGTTTTTGCCCTGTACTTTCATGTAATATGTAAACTTTCAACGTTTTAGGGCAATGGTTTGTAGATTTTAATAAATAATGTTGTGACTTTGATTGACAAAACTTTTGAGTGTTACACTGCAGAAACTATAGCAATTAAGTTAATTTGAGGTTTGATAGTAAAACCCCCCACCACTTATCTAATCCCTTTCCTCCGCACTCTCAACTTAGTTGCTTAGTTGAAACATTGGTAAATAAATGTGTTCTTTTTTTTTTCACCTTTGCTACACTGATGTTGAAGAAGACATGGTTGTTTGTTCCTTCTGTGGTAGAATATTGCATAATTACTCCACATTTAGTCAACAAACCATTTCATTTGCTTAACCTCAAAAGAACCTTGCTGCCCCAGTTTGAAGAGTTAATTTGAGGCAATGCTTGCGCAAGGGATTCCAAAACTTACTGGTTTGGATATTTACAAGTGACAAGCTTACCTGTCTTTGGTTACAGTTCTGTACAAAAACACCATCAGGGAAAAGCGCATGATGCTGGCAGTTTGGATGGTAGAATGAGAAGGAAGGGCATTGACAGGGGGAGGCTGTCATAGAGGGCGGCGCAGTGTTAAAAGGTTACCAGTTCATTCTAGGCACAGTAGAACGAGGTGCTAAGGTTGTGGGGAGAGAGGTAAGTGGAGTGTAGTAAATTTTTTATATTTGGTAGACCTGTATTTGAAACAATTAAGATAGTTTGGTATGACGAACTTGTTTACCTTTTTGGATGATCGAAAACAAAGCTTGGGAAAATTATTTGTTGGCTTGTTTATAGGTTGACCAGAAATAAATGAGCTCACCCAAGTTTCAGCTAGCTTGCCAGTGACCATATGAGGGTAACGTGAGCTCACAGCAAGCTAACTCATTGACAAGATCACCTCAAACATACTGTACATATACATACCACACACTAATCCTGTAGATAGTAGAAGGCTGTATTACTATTGATACCGGTTGTTTTCTTCTCGACCTATTTCTTCCTCTGCATTAGGTTTTATCACCGGACAACTAGTTTCATATCATCGGACTTGGGAAGCAAGACTATTTATTTGGTGAATTGAATTCGATGTTTTCGATCATTAATTTCTTAAGTTAAAATGAAACGTTTTGGGCAAAACGAGCTTGGTGAAACCTTCTCATTTTTCATAGTTCGTCAGATTCAAACAGTTTAAACAAAAGTTTCATTTTGTAAAAACGAACAGTTTCATGTAATTCCTATCTCGAGACGCAGTGAATCACTTTTAATGTTAAGTCAACACTGTAAACCTATTGGAAGCCATGTCAAGTACACTGGAATGTACTGAACACATACTGAGTTGTATGCTTCAGTACACTCCTGAAGTAGAACATTCAAAGTCCTAGTTACATTTAAACAAAAGATTTGTTTTGTGTGTATGTGCTATCTTTTTTCACCTACAGTGATATTTACTATGAAGAGGCCATGTGGATAATGGAGCCATCCATCTGTAAAGATCGGTGTCAAAGGGTTAAGATCAATATTCAACTAAAGACCAAAATCAAACTGATCCACTCTGGAAGATGATTAGTAAGTATTGTTGTAGAGCATGGATGGATCTGGGAATTACATTGGGAAGGTCACTAATATCTATAGCCTTCACCTTTCACAACCTGGACCAAGTACCTTACACTGAAAACAAGATACAATGGTATAGTCAGTAGTACACCTGCTTGAAGGTCTCTGCCAATCATTGCAAACAAGTGAGAACTTACTGACTGAAGCAGCAAGACTTGGTCTGTTTGGACAATATCATATGGATTCCGCGGAACTCGGCACAAAACACCCCTACGCAGCAAATATCGCTACAAAATAAGCACATTTCGCGCTAACTCTTTTCATAACTTTCTGAGTATTTGTTGACTCCTCTCTCTAGTGATATAAAATTCGACTTGATTGGTCAATATTAAGAATCGTATTTTCACCAGCAAATCGAAAGCATCGTAAGAAATTTGTGAAGTACTCCTTTACGTGGCTCATCTGAACACACCACAGTGTGCAGTGCTCTCACAAGCAATTTCGGAGAGTGAAATCCGCAACGCTTCCTGTTTGTATACAACAGCATTTAATTCTCCGACAACGGGCCGTTTATAGAGCAAACTTTCCATATGAAATTACTAACTGCAGTGCTTTAGTTCTCTCACTGGCCGACCCAATCCATTGAGGCTTTGCATTCAATCAAAAAGACAGCAAATCAATGAAGCAAACACCCTGCATTCCATAGGCCCTCCTGTATATTTATATATTTATTTATGAAAATTTCAATAATAACTCTACAGAAGGTGCAGTAAAAGGCTATCTACAGAAATAGCCCCTCAAAAACCTTACATGTGATTCCAACAATCTATAACACCAAGGTGATTTTCTGTTGTAACTTGACATCACTGCATATAATGGATGCATTTTGCTGTTCTCAGCTGTTTATTTATGAAATAGCTTTGTAAGTACTTGGCAGATAAAAAGAAAACAAGGCAAAAAGTTGCTTATTTACAGTAATATCACAGGTTTCCATATGACAAACCACCTCATATAAGAAGGATCTAGAATAGTTTATTAATATCCTCTATGCCAATTCTACAGTTTTCATGCTCTCAAAATCCCTGCATGGCAGCAAATATGACATTTAAAATGTCCTAGTCCGTGGATAGGGAATTAAACAAAACAATTTATTATCATTGAAAAACCTGAAAGGAGTAGATCGACAAACTTGCTTAATTAGCAAGAATCAGACTTTGTATCGAAAATGGAATCAATCAGGTAGGTTCTTCTGCGAAGCTATTTTTAGACAGAGATTTATGATTGGTCAGACAAGAACTGACAGACATTGATGAAATTTGGTTACAGCTGTACCTGTACTGTGTGTACAAAAATGGAAAGAGAGAGAGAGCTGATACATCATTATCATTAATGAGACATACACAGTAGGGAAGCAATTAACTGAGACGTTGTCTATTTACTTCAAATAGTTGGTCAGTAACTTTGGCGTCTGTGACAAAGACTAGTTTTCAGCTTTCGAGGTTCTCAATGTCGTTATTAATGGTGACTTCTTTATGACCAGCTGCGAAGACTTCTTGAGTCGACTACAAAACTTTAAAGGAGACACACGTGCAAACCCACATGACAGATTTACAAAATGAAACCTCCCAGACATGACTTTTAAACTACAGTACTTAGAATATCCTGGAAACAGAGCAAAAGTTGTTTTTCTTAGTAGTTTGGGGAAGCTGTTTTTTACAAAGATCTCTGTCACATCAGACAATTATTATGGGTGGGTCTATCTCTCCTTTAAGGTCTCCTATTGTGTTCAACTGTAGGTGGAGTTTAGTTTTTACTTGCGTCCATAGATATATATGCCAGAGCCAACAGAAACACTGTTATGGTTAGATTTCACTTCCATAGGACATGAAATCTTGACTTGAGTTTTTGCTACCCATTCAATTCAATTAAATCAAGCTTATCCTAAAATGATCAGTATGTTAGCTTGGAGGCTTACATTTGCTTTCATTGCTGTCTACACATTAGTAGGCAGGTATGGCATTTCATAACAAAATCACATTGTTTTTAATTACTCTGACGTTTTCTGTGAGAACGAATTTAATTAGACCATAATCGTGGAAGGGACTCTAAAAACTGAGACAATCATTTACAATGATGCTTCTATCTGACAGGGACAAAGTCTACTCACCATAATGTTCAACTAAATGTCCCATATGGTCACATATTATCCACAACACTGTACTGCTTAATAATAAAATTTAATGAGCTGTATATTGCTTGGTCTTGGATTTTAACGACAGACAGTTGAGTACAGTATCAGCATCTGCAGACGTTGGCAATGCTGGGTATCAACAGCCTGTCTCTCATACAGGTAACGACACATCCTTGAAATGTTAGACCATGACTCTTAGAGATTACATTTTATCAGTCTGGTCCTCAAGAGCAGAAACGTGACAACTGTTTAATTGATACTTATGCAAGAAAGGTACAAGTGCTTTTACAGGAGCAAGAAATAGACTGGTAGAGAGAGAGAGAGAGAGAGAGAGAGAAAGTCTGGCTAGAAAAATATGACTTACGGTTGAGGCCAATGTCATGGTAGGTGATGCAGACTACCTTATGTGCTGATAGGTTCCCCTGTGAATAAAGCAAATGGATGGAAAAAAACATAAAATAAAAATTTGACGAAGAGGAGAATGGAAGTTAGTTCATCAAAAATAATCATCGAGAAAAGCTAACAAGTACAAAGAAACGGTATGCCAAGAGGGATATTGTTCTTTTTCAGGTTGAAGCAGGGGATACCAAGTTTGTCAAATCAGTGACAACCAAAACATGGCCAACAATGAAGACAACATAAGGTCAGTCAAGAGTTGGCCAAGGCCAACTTCATGCTACTCTATAACATTACCAAAGAGGGCACTAATGGGATTAATTGGGACATAAGGGTCAAGCACCACTGAAAAGTGTTGGACAAGGGCAGACAGACTGGTCGGGCAATCAGGCAGCTAGTGCCCGAGGGTCCAGAGCAATAGGGGAACCTTCAACTTAATCAAATCCGATATTTAGCACGCTTGCATTTAAAAGTTTATTTCAGAATTAACCATGTAATATAGGTTGCATTCAGGAGTGGGCTAAATCTCGCCTATAAATACCACTGCCCATTATGCCACTAGTGGAAGGGGCACAATAACCGTTTTTGCCCTGGGGGCCAGACAAGTGTCAATCCACCCCTGGTGACATACCTCGTGGACAATAACACCCAATTTTGCTGTTAAGCAATGACTGGGAGAAATAATTTATGTTTTACATTGTCTGCATGAAATGTCATTATAATAATTTATTATCAACTCTTTAACATATACTTTCAATGAAGGGCTCTCTTCATAATCCATGCAACTGTTATGCTTGTAAGTAACGATCAATATCAAGAAAAGCAAACACTTGGGGCTGTAATGTTTCGTAATCATCCATCATCATCTACGTCAATAGCTCTGTTAAAACATTTCTTGTATGTTTTTCTCTTGCTAAATTCTTCTGGAGTCAAATTTACAATCCAATCTGCTGATAATCCACATAACAATACATGAACAATGTCAGGGATCACAGTGTAGAGAGTCAGTTGTAGAACACTGATTAAAGTTAATAAATCTAGTTTATCTCTCCTGTATTTCAACCAAACTGGGCCTTATACTTCTACACACTTACTACTACTACAGATGCTAGATAAAACTCACTAATGCTACTGACACACTGTATCAATCTAACCACTCCAAAAAAAAGCCATAGCAACCGGTCATTTTCAGTAGGGATGTAAAAAACACTCTCACTTTTGCCATCACAGCTGCAGGCTTCCCATCTAGCTGACCAATGTAAATCATCCATACTGTCAGATATATACAGCACACAAATTTTTAAAGAGGCAAATGAAGTAGGGCTGTTCCGTATTTCAAGATTGTATTACAAGATTATATATGGTTAGACTTATATTCTACTTGACAAGATACTTGAGCGACCACACCCTGGGAAACAACGAGAGTGGTGTGTTACGTACTTCTTGACCGGATGCATGACAACCAAGCAGATATTATTTAAATTTGTAGGACATAAAGCAATCTTCACAAACAAATGGCATAGCGTATCGATTATCCATTTTTACATCATCACAGTTCTAAGTCAGGTTTCAAAAAGTATATCTCCAATGGAGTTGCACTTACTGTATGCGACAATCACTGATAAAGAATCAAAAGCTTTGAAAAACTGAAAAATCAACCCTCAGGGACCGTGCTTGAAAAGCTAATTGCACAGTGTTTCGTCTTTTAATAAACATGTAAGATCATGTTACTCACACAGCAAAATTTTGGCGTGGATTCTAGATTACTGTGATTACATCTCACAGGTGATTGTCATGTTCAGTGTCTAATTTTTATAAACAAAGCAAACTTTCATATATTATAATTTAGGCCTTGTTCACATTTTCGAACACAGTTTGGGAAGATCTGGATAATATACATTAACCTTTCATATTAACAACATTATTATTTTGAGTACATGTGTATTTGTATGAGGAAGTAAAACGTTACATTTAAGCAACCTCTAGGGTATATCTGTACTTCAAAATATCACTGAGCCGCCCCTGCAAGCATATAATGGAGCTTTTGACACTATAGCATGCGGACTACTTGGTCTGTGTTGCATGTACTTCAGCAAAGTGAATCTTGAGTTTACAAAAAATCTGAAAGACTAATGTCTTATAAAATGCTGTGGTACAGGGACAATGTCTTAAATTCACGGATCCTTTTTGCATGACGAAAAACAGCTCTGCTATGCTGTAATGTATAGTTGCAAATCTGCTGAATAGTAGTACTCATAAAGTATCATTTTCACTAAGACTTCGGAGAAACAAGAAGTAATTTTGGTAATTTTGACTGGCAGGACTACATTTTTGGTAAGTACCATATTTTCTACACTGAAAAAAACAAAACAAAATTCATTTCAAAAGAAGAAGAAAAACTGCTGAATTTATCCAGGATATATAAACTGACATTTCTAATACCATGTGAGTTCTATTAATTTATGAAGGGCAGAACAGAATTAAGAAGAAAACTAGAATCATGGACACACCCGTATCGAAGTATTTAACTTAAAATCTGCTTTATTTGCTCCAATTATAGCATGCTATAGCTAGGAAAGTTTTGTAAGTAATTATGTAATCAACCTGCAACTGGTCATAAATCGACCTCAAGCTCTAAAATTAGCCTGCATAGCTTCTTAACACCATTAGGCTCTTTGTGTATTTAAACACTGTGTGGAAATATGTTCATGTCTACAGATTACTTAATCAAACAGCGTCAACACAAAGACCCTCAGACAAGAAAAAAACATGGTGGCAGTTGTTGCAGACTAATTGGCAACAAGAGGTCATTTTACGACCAAGGCAGGTCCGATAACGTAATCTCAGGTAACTTTTCCATTATAGCGTGCTATAGTTGGGGTCTACACAGCAGACCTTTAAATACAGGTTTAAGGCTAGATGCATAATTTTATAGTATAATGAAATAGTTTGATAATGGTACTGAAGTTAAGAAAGAGAGCAGGGTCACATTGTGAAGCACACAGTTGTAGATATTACAACATTAGGAATAGTCTGTAAATCAATTATGCACTGTAGGTCTGACATGTTGCCTCACATTTAATTTCCTTCAGACAATAAATGCTGCACTATCAACAAGCTTGATTTTTAGTTTCACCTTGAAAGTGACAAAATCTACTTCAAAGATTCATTTTGCATTTTCAAGCTGCTAGTGTATGACCAAACTCAAACTGACAGCTTTTAAGAACTGAAAGATCAAGTGGTTTTTACAAAAAATCTCTGAACAATTTAAACCAGGTCCTTTTTGTACTTTTAGTAGCAACAGTACTTTTGAAAACAGTATTACCATAAAGAAAACTGCACGGGTAAAACTGCAAAAATGTCATACCAATATTAAAGTACAAGTCCAGATGATGTAAAGGAAACTTATCAACCCAAGCTTACCATAGTTTTCATCTAAATCTCAAGATTACATATAATTTATAACATATTCACAGAGAAATGACTTCTACTTATTTATCTAGCATTATCATTCTTGTACAAAGGGCTTACGATAGCTGCATGTAAGCTGCTGCTACGTTTATAGGCTGCAAAATCCTGTTGTTCAAGCGGTAAATAGTTGCAAGTTTTAACTTAGACTGTCAAGCAGCATATTGATGGAGTGACTGATCAAGCATACACAATTTTATTGAACACTTTGGAAAATGTGTATTTATAAAAGAACACATCGGATAGGTTGTATAAAGGTTAAACCCAGAGATAATATCAGAAATTTAAGAGAATTATATATTCCTTGACCTGCAAAAGGAATCATTGTTTGAGCATTGCACAGTAAACAGTTACTCTATAATTGCATCAGCAGGTATTGGTGATAGCAGTGTGTACAATCGCCATGTGTACAATCACTTTGTACAAACTGTGTGTACAATCACATTGGTAATAAGCAGTACCTATGAAGTACAGTGTTAAAAGCACTATACTTATAAATACAAATTTAAGCAGCTGGGTTGATTTTGTCCAGTGTGATATACCTTGTCTAGGAAATGAAACTGCAGACTGAGGAGGCATTTTGTGAAAGTAGACAAACAACTTACTGTATATTTAGTGTAGACAGAGCAACGATTGTCACAGTTTGTAATAAACACTCTTTGAAAATATTTCAATTAATCAGTGTTTGTTATTTGTTTTTTGTTTTCATTTGAATCATCTGAGGTTGTGAGGAGACAGGTAAGCAAAGCATTCTGCAAAGTCAATAGCAGACTATGCATGGTTCTAAGGTGCCATGTCAAAACAAAAACAAAAAGCTGCAGCATCATTCAGCCAGGCTGTACAGGAAATATTGTTGCTCCACAGATAAAGACAAGTTCCCCTCCATGGCTACAGTACATAATCCAGGGGCTGTTACTTTAATATTTTGATTCTGCCTAGCTGGACAGGATCTTGCAGCTGCTGCAGCTTTTCATTTTGTCAAATGTGCCTCATAGGCATTTCAGTTACTTTAAGAACAAACAATTCACTGATTTTTTCTCTTCATGCCACTACAATGAGATGGAATTTCTGGTGTAATATAGTCAGAAATTCAATAAGTCACAGTAGGTCTTCTCGATCAGCCAAATTGCCACACTGTATGTATATTAACACTGTTACCTTTTTCAAATACAGTACTGTGGTGAAACACTATACACTTGACTAAATTCCTTTCCACAAAGCAAAATCTATGAAGCAATTTCCCATTTAAATTTGTTTTTAACCAAATTTCTACCAAACAGATTTCTTTTTTGTCTGTTTTGGGTGTCACCGTAAATCTTTATGTAAAAGAGCATTTGCAATAATAGTTCTTTTGCAATTACCAGGGATGGTGTCTGGCATAATGGTGTTTGCTTATTTTGCTAGTGCTGTGTACCTTGCCAAAGAAGAGACTTTCTACGTGTTAATTTACACCTTGACTCCTGCATTTACAGTATGGTAAGCTGGAAGGGCATGCCAAGGTACTATGAACTCGGCAAGAGTACAGATTTATGTACAAAATGTATCAAGTGAGAATAAAAAGTAAGTGACCTGCAACAATCTGTTACTTTAAAACTTTCATCCACTAAAATCACAAAAAAAACAACCACAAACATAAAGCAATCTTCAAAATTAACTTCTATGTTTGTTTGCAAAGTTCTGAAATAAATATTAAATTTACACATAATCCTTTTAAGACAGAAAATTTCTGGATTGGATTAAAATAGCAAATAAATGGGTTTGTACTGTAAACACATAGATCTCTAAGATAGTACAGTATCCAATCCAATTATACTATACTATACACAACATACATACTGTACTACTACATGACACCAACCTACAACTCCAAGCAAATTGCAGAGCTCTCTACATACTGGATAAATAGGTGTAGGTCTGAAATGACTAACTTGCTACTTTGTTGTTGTAGGACAAACTAGGATCAATCTAACAGGTTGCCAGAGGAGTTACAACAGCTCTTTCAGTGGGTTGGGAAGATGGCCATACACGCACACAAAGAATTACCAGATGCTAGAGTGAGGTACATACGGTAATGTATAGGTTATATGAGGTGAGGGAGAACGTGCTGTGAATTGGGACTATTGATGAGCAAACTCATGTAGCTGCTTTTACGACATAATTCTTGTGACTTCAAAGCTCCTCCTCTGGTTGGAGGTACATTTGGGAACAGACCTTACAAATACTTATCCTCTTCCAACTACTACAAACTCTTTAAAGTGTTTATTCTGGATTTGTGGTTCAACTTAAAAATTTAGAGGCAAATTTTAGTAGCATTGCTTTATTCAAATTGGTTTATCATTGAGTTAAGGTCTCTAGGTACAAGGTTCAATTCTGTTTTAAGTACTAGACAACTTGTGTTGTAAGTATTGTCTGCAATAAGAAAGTGACTGTAAATAAGCATCTCTCCAACTTTTCTTGCTACAAGGATTAGCCAGACTTGAAATTCCTGTTACTGTAAAGTTGTGGAGCAATGGGACCATTGTGGTAGTTTAAATCCCCTTGGAAATATATAGGGGTTATCTCTCCTGGCATTAAGTAAACCAGTTGTAATTGTTGGCAGATTATGGCTTTTGGGGCTGCTCC